>CM031236.1:141638119-141744508 GCA_018340775.1 Taxus wallichiana var. yunnanensis
AAATGTATGTAGATATCTCTGTACTTTCTATGTTTTTTGGGTGATCCAATGCCACTGGATGTAGTGTAGGTAGGCACACCTACTTTGTAACTTCTTAGCCTATAAATTCTTCCAAAAATTCTATGGAAACCATGTCCTATAAAATTCGCTGTGTATGGGGTTCATATCTTTGGTATGAACCCACTCGTTGAATGTAACTTAACCAAACTAGTGTAGAATATATGTGTTAGTATGTAGAATCATCTAAAGGACACCCCCTCTTTTGGGACACATGTGACATCTTTGATAGGAGACATCTAGCACCAAAAGATGGCAAACCACATGTATGCTGAAAATTATTTGGTAGAAACAAAGGCATAGACAAACAAGAAGGCTAGCCAAAGACAATTGTAAACATGCATGCATGTAGAAAATAATGTATAAGCTACAAAAACAATGTGTAAGCTACCAAACAATATAATGCAAGCAAGCAAGAAGACATGTATGGCACACAAAGAGGGTTACAAACATGGGACATCACTCACAATGGCACAAGATGTGCAAGACCATCATGGTTGTAAACAACAGACAAGTTTAAACACCAAACATAGGGAAAGGCTTGAAAGCAATAATAAACAAGTGGGAGATAATGTAACAAACAAGTATGGAAACCAATATCCTTGCATAAAAAATGTTACACATGAAGCATTTGTTAGCATGTTAAAAAGATAACTAGTATGTCAAAAGCATGTAGAAGCAAGTAATGTAAAGTGATAAGAACACTTATTACACTAAATTGGGACATATTATAGTGAATTAAGACTCCAATATTTGAAATATTGGAAGAAATCCATCTCTATTTTTGCGTATATTGGATTCCATTTTTGGCTATACTGGATTCCATTAGTAGCAATATCGGATTCCATTAATAGCAATATTGGATTCCAATATTGTCAATATTGGACTTATTCGAGTTCCATTTTCTCTATTATTGGATTCTAATTTCACTATTATTGGATTCCAATAATGCTATTATTGGATTCCACTTTTGCCACATAAACCAGATGGCCACCCACTTACATAATCCAAGCGGACGCTAACTTACATAAGCCAAGCAACCGCTAACTTCAAGATAGTGTGTAAGTGATTGTTGTCATTTATGCCACATATCAATCTTAATACCATCATACATATACAACTATTCATGCATACCTTATTCAAATCAATAAACGTTGATGTTGAAAATCCCTTCCCTGAACTTCCTTGAATGGTGTTAAATTTGACATTTATTTAGATGTTTTTGTCATTTTAGACGTAACATACTTTCAAATATTTTATATAACTCACACATGTGACTCACATGTTTAAAAGGTGACCGTCAATATTTATATACATTTATATAAATAATTTATTCGTATATATTAAGCATAGTTAAAAATCTAGAATTGTCATTTATAAATTTGGTAAGTAGTGTATAAGTGCGAGTGATCACACTTACAAGTACGATTGGTCACACATCTAAGTGCAAGCCTCGAGTCACACATCTATCACCTCACACTTTACATGTGAGTATAGTCGACACTTGCTACATATGAGCATCCACTCACACTTTTAAGTGTCAGTCTCAAATCACACTTCTAGGTGTGAGTCTTGATTCGCACCGCTAAGTGCGAGTCTTGATTCACACACAACTAGTGTGATAACTCACCTGTCAAACAATTTTTGGGTAACGGTAATTTGACAACTGCCCTTTAAAAATACAAAACAATGTTTATTCATACCAATTATTTTGTATAAATTTCTTTATTTTTAATATATATTGATGTAATTTTTATAATTTATATAATTTATATATAAAGCTATATTAATAATTGATTTGGTTAAATATTAATATGTAATTCACGTGTGATGTTTATTACAAATATTTGCAGATTAATGATAACCATTTTGTAAGGCAAAATGCTAATTAATGTTGTGTTTGCCTCAACATTAATTAGCCATTAATTCGAGCTATGTAAAATTCACCATTTAAAAGTACATGTGCCATTCAAAATATGTGCACCTTTTGGAGCATGTAATTGTTGTCATCCATTAATAAACATTTAATGAAAAGCAATGTAAAATCATACGCGTTCCCTCTTAAATTCACATGCCAAAAAAATTGGTGGTTGGATTTTTTTACATATCACTATAAGTAGACATTTTTGAGTTTATATTTTTAACATTTTCCTTTCTATTCTCTTCGTCAATGCGTAATCTTATTCATCAATAGAAAAATCTCACCAATGCAAGCATCGAAATTTTTTTGCTCAAGTTCTGGAAACATTTTGATTTCCTCTTCGTGCCAAAAATTAGTATGCATTCTCACCTTCAGTCCCTCCAAAATTACAAAATTTTATTAATGTAAAATTTTCCATAGCTAATTAGGGCTTATATCCATGTAGGGATTTTGTAGATAATTAAACGAAGCACTTTTTATTCAACATTTTGTAGAAGGTAGTTTTTTTTATCAAATAAATAATTTTGTAATATAGTGAACATTTTTAGAGTAGTGAAAGCTGAAAGAATGGAGCACATCTTGACAGAGAAACGCAGCGTAGCTTAATACATAATAACATGAGAGGAAGATTTGTAAAATTAAAAAAAACCAAAATACTGTCAAGATCTTGAAAAAGAAGCCAGTGGAATAGATGGTGGCTCGATTTTCACAGAAAAAAAATTAATATCGGAATCGATTTATGGACACGAGGGTGTGGGAAAAAAAAGAGCAGATGTTTTTATTTTAAATTGATACTATTTTGTTGGCCTTATTGTTGTCCACAAATAGTCCTCCGTTGCACATACTCAACAAAATTCAATGGCTACGACATCATTGAAATTTTCAATGAAAATATTTTAGAAGATATTCATGTTAAGAATGAGTTGTCATTGAATGTTTTGGTGATGGATTACAGTGACCTATTTGTGAAAAAATATGGTAATGCAAGAGTGGGAGAACCAAACAGATTTTGGAGAACAAAAGAATGAATACAGATTTGTGAAAGGAGAATTTGAGGAATAAGGAAACTCTAAGATGTTGCTACTATGTAAGCAGTAGCTATCCTCAAAAAATTTCACAAAATGTAAATTTTATTTGTTTGTGTAACATGAGATATGTGGCTTTTGTCTTTTGTTGCCCTCTTGGATTTCTCTCTTCTATGCTTCAATTTCATATTCTACCTTAAGGACCTTTTTGTAAAAGGATGCAGTACTTTCAAAACCCCCATATTAACTCTTATACAAAAAAAGGACATAGTTTTTGTATATCAAAATATGTTTTTGTGGCATAACGTAGCAGACTCTATGATGACAATATCTTACTTTATTTTGTTAATTCTTTTCGATCGATAATATCCAATTAATATGGTTTCGCATAAGCTATTGAGACACTAAGATAAAAATAATATCCCTTGACTTGTTAAATTCTAGAAATCCATAAGCTCAAAATTTTATAGTGTGGGAGTATTATATTACCTTAGCAGTACTAAACTCAAAACATCTTACTTAAAATTTCTCCTTAATCCACCAATCAAAGTAAAAAAATTCTATAACTTTTCAACTTTCTAATGTTTGTAATCTATTTAAATATTTTTTTAAACAATAAAACTTATTTATATATTTCTTTATTTGCTAGTTAGTATTGATTTGAAAATTATGAGGCCACATTCATTGAACATTGATTTATTCTATTTAATAAAAATCATAATTCTATGAAAACAATCACACAACTAACACATCTCCCATCCGTGAGGCATGAACTTGTTGTTATGTCTTGTTTAATTTTAAAATGTCGTTAACATAATTACTATTAACAAGATTTATTAAATATACGTGAACATAATGATTGGTCACACGTCTAAGTGCGAGCCTCGAGTCGCACATCTATCGACTCGCACTTTAAGTGCAAGTATCGACTGACACTGCTAAGTATGAGTATCCACTCGCACTTCTAAGTGTTGGTCTTGACTCGCACTTCTACTGAGGTGCGAGTCTAGATGCACCGTTAAGTGCAAGTCTTGATCCACACAAACTAAGTGCAATAACTCACTGTCAAAAAAAAATTGGGTAAGCTGTAATTTGAAATTGCCCTTTAAAAATACAAAACAATGTTTATTTATACCAATTATTCGTATAAATTTCATTATTTTTAATATATATTGATGTAAATTTTTATAATTTTTATAATTTATATATAAATCTATATTAATAATTGACGGTTAAATATTAAATATGTAATTCTGTGACATTTATTATAAATATTTGTAAGTATTTGTTGTATTAATGATAACATTTTATAAGTAAAAATGCTAATTAATGTTGTGTTTTCTGAACATTAAATAGCCATTAACTCGAGTTATGTAAAAATTAGCCATTTAAAATTACATGTATCATTCAAAATATGTGCACCTTTTGGAGCATGTAACTATTGTCAACCATTAATTATCCATTTAATGAAAAACAATGTAAAATCATATGCGTGCCCTCTTAAATTCATGCACAATGAAATTGGTGGTTAGATTTGTTTACATATCACTATAAGTAGACACTTTTTGAGTTTATATTTTTAACATTTTCCTTTATATACTCTTCTTCAATGTGTAATCTTATTCATTAATAGAAAAATCTCACCAACGTAAGCATCGAAAATTTTGTGCTCAAGTTCTGGAAACATTTTGATTTCCTCTTCATGCCAAAAATTGGTATGCATTCTCACCTTCAATCCCTCCAAAATTACCAAATTTTGTTAATGTAAAATTTTCCATAGCTGATTAGGGCTTATATGCATGTAGGGCTTCAGTAGATAATTAAACGCAAGAAATTTTCAAAATTTTATAGAACGTAGTTTTGTTTATCAAATAAATAATTTTGTAATATAGTGAACATTTGTTAAAGCAATGAAAGAGGATAGAATGGAGCACATCTTGACAGAGAAATGATGCAACTTAATACATAATAACATGAGAGGAAGATTTGTATAATTTTTAAAAACCCAAAACACCTGTCAAGAACTTGTTTTGTTGAGTCTTGAAAAAGAAGCCTAGTGGTATGGATGGTGGCTCAATTTTCACAATAAAAAATTGAATATCGGAATCGATTTATGGACATGGTGGTGTGCAGGAATAGAAGAGCAGAATGTTTTTATAAAATTGATATTATTTTTTTGGCCTTATTGTTTTCCGCAAATAGTCCTCCGTTGCACATACTCAGCAAAATTCAATGGCTACGACATCGTTGACATTTTCAATGAAAATATTTTAGAAGATATTCATGTTAAGAATGAGTTGTCATTGAATTTTTGGTGATGGATTACAATGACTTTTTGTGAAAAAAATATGGTAATGCAAGAGTGGGAGAACCAAACATATTTTTGAGAACAAAAGAATGAATACAAATTTGTGAAAAGAGAATTCGAGGAACAAGGAAACTCTAAGATGTTGATATTATGTAAGCATCAACTATCCTCAAAAATTTTCACAAAATGTAAAATTTCCTTGTTTGCATTGTGGATATGTGGCATTTTTTCTTTCATTCCCTACAAGATTTCTCTCTCTATACTTCAATTTCATATTCGTCTTAAGGACCTTTTTGTAAAAGGATGTGAGTACTTTCAGAACCCCATATTAACTCTTATACAAAAAAATGGACATAGTTTTTGTACATCAAAATATGTTATTGTGGCATAACGTAGTAGAATCTATGATGACAATATCTTACTTTATTTTTTAATTCCTTTTGATCGATAATATCCAATTACTATGGTGTTGCATAAGCTAGCGGACGCTAAGCTAAAAATAATATTCTTTGACTTGTTAAATGCTAGTGATCCATAAGCTCAAAATTTTATATTGTGGAAGTATTAGGTTACCTTAGCGGGTGCTAAGCTCAAAACATCTTACTTAAAATTTCTCCTCAATCCACCAATCAAAGTAAAAAAATCTATAACTTTTCAACTTTCTAATGTTTGTAATTTATTTAAATAATTTTTAAACTATGAAACTTATTTATATTTTTCTTTATTTGCTAGTTAGTATTGATTTGAAAAATATGAGGCCTTTTTGCAACATTGATTTATTCTATTTAATAAAAATCATAATTCTATGAAAAAATGCACAACTAGCACATCTCCCATCTCATGAGGCATGAACTTGTTGCTCTATCTTGTTTAATTTAAAAATGTCATTAACAAAATTATTGTCAACAAGATTTATTAAATATACGTGAACATAATGATTGGCTAATTTATACAAGGATTAAGGTACCGAAACCTTACAATTAGAATGCATCATGAGCATCACTAAGAGTGAACAAAAAGAAACAGGACAAAAAGGGTTAAAACATCTTATCCCAAACTACGGTCCAATAAATAAATACAAGGATAAGTCTCAAAATATGGAGAAGAAAACATCCAAAATGATACGAGTCCACGAGAAAGTCAAAAAAAATCTCCAAAAACCAACGGACTAGTTAGTCTTCAAATGTTTCATATTATCATTGTGCTCGCTTGTTTTTGCTCTCTGTAACATCTTTGTGCTTACCCACTTCATTTCCATGTGTAGAATGAACAACCTTAGAGAACCTAAATGTAACAAATAGAAGTGTCGATAAATAAAGTCTAATAAGATATTGCTTTATCCTTTGTTTGTCGATATCTATACAAAGATGAAATCATGTCTAACAATGTTAGTTATTTCACCTTGTTTCATTTTGTTTTGCAGATTATTCCCTTATAATATAGATTAACTCAATACATCTAATATTGGTAACATTCAAACCTTCAACCTCCTCTAAATGCAGAATTGTCGAACATTAACTAATTAATTTTGGGTTTGGTTGAACATTAACTAAGATTAAAAGTTGTTAGGTTATTTGAGGTAATATATCTTTTAGTGGTAAAGAAGAGGATAAGGCATTTGTGGATTTTTCCGGGAATTATGGCATTCATAGATTGTGTTCGTGTGATGGACGGTATCAATTAATGACTATTACTAATTAGGACCGAATTCAATTAGAAATCTTGGAGACACATGTTGAAGATTAGAATGAAGATGCTCGACATCTCTATTTAAACATCGTCTATAACGGGCCTTTAGAAATCACTTTCAAAAATCCTCGTTCACTATGGGTAGCACCAAAAATGCATTGAGCCTTCTTCCCGTGAAGAGGTCAAGGTTGACCCAATAGTATGGAATGTTTTGCACAATGGTGGTGTTACGTCATTTATGGAAATCTTTGTATGATCACTCTCTCAAAGTAATGTGCAATGTGATGGCAACCTGGAAGAAAGGGAGAGTCAAAGTGGGAAAGACTTAATTTCTTATTCGACAGAGTCCATTACGGCTGCGATAGGGCTCCCTATGGAGGAAGACATTTATTTTCAATGGTTTCTTCAAGAGGAGATGGATGATTTCTGTATCTTGGTGAAAATCTAACAATGTATCACTCAAGCTATGAACGAGACTCACTTCCATAACCTTGGGATAGGGTTGCTGAGAAATTGAGGAGGTACTTCACGCTTCAACAATGCTACAAAGTGATATATGGACCTCATATTTTCCCTCATTCACATCTTTGACATGATCAGAAGGTAAAATTTACGTATTTTCTATTTTAAATGCTTGAGAGGTCCCTTAAAATGGCTATAGAAGATGATGGTCCTTTCCTACACCAAGGCATTTTGTATTTTCTCTTTAAAATGGAAGATTCCCAAAAATAAATCTTGCACTTCCCCTCTAATCCCGGGTGAGTAGCGTCATCTCCCTAACCTCTTCCACAACAATCTCACTATATCCATCGTCATCATCACCGCCTTGGTCTCCCTTCTAACTTCGATTTGGAAATCATGATCATTAGCCCCCATTCTTTCACTCTTAGGTCTCCCTCATCTTCTTTGGAAGCTCAGTAACCCTCTAGACACCTTGAAGCACTCTCCTAAGTTCTCTCGAACCACTTTTGGATCCAACATCTACTATGGCTAAAATCCTTAGCCCTTGGTCATATGGTATGGTCATATGAGGGCTTAAAACTTGTGATTCCTACTAGTAGGTGCTTAACTTCAGCCCCCTTTAATTTTATTTGTGTGGTGAAGGCAACAACATTTTACTTTGTTTTAGTGGCACCTAAAATAAATAATGAGCAAAATATTAAAAAGCTTGTAACTTTTGATCGGTAACTCGGTTTTGAGTGCCATTTTTGCAAAAGTGCTTGTTTTTTCGTGCTCTTTCCATTGGAGTTATTTATTTTTAGACTTGCACTATAATTATAAAGTTCCAAATATGGAGGAGTGTTGTAATCAATTGTGGATGCAATTTCAGTTGAGCCCGACGTCCTAATTTTTTTAGGAGTTACAGTTTGTACCTATCATGGATTCTAAGAATGATATGCTTTTCTCTGAAGTATGTGGACTTCAAGAGGATATTGTAAAATTTGTGGAAGAAAATAGATCGCTCAAGAAGTGAAATTCTCTTCTACAATCACTCATTCATGATAAGGATACAATAATACACTTCCTGTAGAACAAACTTGCTAGCCTACAACATCACCATCATATTGTGGACAACCATATCCATGCTCCTAGTCCACTTGCAGCTATTGCTCATGAACCCACTGACATTGATTTGTCAATCTTTGAGTTTGTTCCTGCTCTTGATGCTCATACACCTATGAAGCTTGTTACTACATGCTCTTCCACATCTGTGCCTATTACAGTACCACATGTTGTGTATCCTACTTCTGCTCAGTTGCATGGATTTTTTGAGAAGCATACCACTTGCATTCCGTTCATGGGTCTCACTAGCTGAGTCACAATGGCAGACATTCACAGGGTATTGTTTCCTTTATTCCACATGTTAAGTGGAATTCTCATCATGACATTGGTTTTCGAGAAATACTTCATTGGGATCACACATTGACAAAGCTCCTTTTTTGTTCGCTCAACTCTTTCTGAGGATCCTGAGCAACACATGAGTTCTACATCTTCACTCAGGCTTGAGAAACCTGATATTTTATTTGTTAGACATGATCAACCTGACACACATTCTGATGTTCTTTGCATGCACCCATTGTGCATTTTGCACCAAGTCATATGCAGGCATCTTCTTCATCCATCCGTGTTGATTTGGGGTGGATATCTGATCACTTGTGGAGGCGACATAGGCATTCGTTGAGAGGACTCTACAGGCGTGGCTCCTCCACCATTAGGCCTCTTGCTCCACTTTCTATACCTTATGCATTGTGATGCTTCTTGTTTTGAGAATTTTTAGCAGGTGTAGTATATCTCTCTTATTTGTTGAGAGATTTTGTATCTGTATTTTTGAAACTTTTGGCATGTTGACAGTATCTCTTATGGGGGATCTATTGGTGGAGCCCAGTGTTAGTTTTTCAGTGTTCAAGTAGTTGTTTTGATAACTCATATAGATTTGTAGTGCCACTCCACCCATTCAAAGCAGTATGGGAGGGTGTGGTGTTGATCCTACTTCTTTAGGTTTTGTGTCCTTGCCTTGTTACCTTGGCTTTTCTTGGATCATGACACTCTGGATTTTTTGTCCTTGCCTTGTTTCTTTGGTTATTGTTCTTGGATCGTGGCACACCTATTTGCAGCACTTGATTGAATTATGTTTGGTGTTTTTTTACACTTTCGACATCACTCCGTTGACAGTCTCCTTGTATGGAGCTATTCTGGTGGAGCCCAATGTTAGTTATTTTTGAGTTTTGTGATCGAGCAGTGGATTCAGACCACAGTGCACACCAAAATTCTTCAGCATTGTATGATTTTTTGAGCTGAGATTCTTGGGATGCCTTGGAGTGGGTCTTTACTCTCTTTACTTTGTTGTTACTGGTTTTGGGTACCTTGCAGTGTCCTTTTTTTCCAGTTATTGTACATGAGTACCTCATCAGGCCTAGTTTCCGAGACTCATACTGTGGACATGCCACTTCTATTTTGGCCCCTAGCTTCACTTGAGGGGGGGTGTTAGAGTAGGTATTTACCTTAGCTCATGTTCACCTAGGTACTTTATTTACCTTTATTGTATTTATCCTCACCCACTTATGTGTGTGGATATTTCTTTTATCTTATTTAGATATTAGGAGATATTATCTAGTTGTTAGGTATAGTTCTTTCCTTGATCTATGGTATTGACTAGATCCTTGATGTCTAGTTCTCTCCTAAATCTATGGTCTTGACTAGTTCTTTGATGACTAGTTATTTCCTTGATTTATGGCTTGATCTACGACCTTGACTGGTTCTTAGATTGTTATTCCTTGCCTATTTAAGCAAGGCCCATTCTCAATGTATTGCATTGAGTTCCATAATAATATATGATATTGTTTCTCATTTGTTTGCAAAGGTTTTATGTAAAGTTATTTTGGCAAATTGCTTTCATCTTATTGATCATGGTGTTTGATTAGCATCTGTGTTCTTGGCTTGGTATGATCTGGTTATCATTCCTTTCATATCTCGGTCACGGCTAAGCTCCTAAGATGTTAATGATATTTCTTACATCCTTAGGATCGCTTATGCTCCAAATTTTATGTCTTGGTATAACCTAACGACTTCTCGGATGAGAATATCCTATTTTATTTTGATAAAACCTAGCGACCATTAAGCTCCAAAATTTATGGTCCAGCATAACATACCATTGTCTAATATCAAAATATAATTTTCTTACTATTTAGGTGGTAGCAAAAACTAAATTGAGAATATTATATTGTGGGTTTAGCACCGAAAAGTTATTAATATCTCGCCTTTAAATTGCTAGAAAGCGTAAAATATCTTAATTATGAATTATTAAACCCTAGTGATGAAATCACCAAATAACATGTTTTGGAAAAACCTAGTGGTCATGTGAAGATCAAAATAAAATATTGTTTAAGTACCTAACGACCACTAAACTCAAACTATGTTGATTTGAATTTTCTAAATACTAGTCACAATTAGGATCCAAATATTATTTTTGACATAACCCATCAACATCCAAGCTAATAATATATTATTTCTTTAGTTTGAACCTAGTTAGTGTTAAGCACCAAATATTATGTTGTGTCATAATCTAGCGGACATCGAGCTCGAAATAATATATTATGGAAGTACCTAGTCTCTACTTAGTTCAAAATATGTTAATTTAATTTGTTTAATCCTATCGACCGTAACCTCCATATATTATGTCATTGTGTAAACTAGCATCAGCTAAGTTATAAATATCTTCCTATAATTTTTTAACCGATGTAAAATATCATAACTATGAATTATTGAACCCTAGTGAGTTCAATATCCAAATAATATGTTGTGGAAAAGGCTACCGGATGCTAAGCTCAAATTATCGAATCCAAAGTGGTAGTATCCAAATATTATGTGGTAGCATAACCTAGCAAGTGCTAAGCTTGAAATATCTTAATTCCAAATATTAAATGCATACAAATAATTAAACTAATTTATACTTGTCTTGATTGCTATAAAGATCTCCAAAGTCATTGTCTTTCTTTTGTTTGTTAAATACTATTGTTTTTTTAGCTCAAAATATTTATATTCTTAAGTTCTTACTTTCTTTTGTTGAAACCTAGTTCGATAATATCTTAATTTAATTTATCAAATCCTAACCACCGATAGGCTGCAAAGATTGCGTGGTGGCATAAACTAGGGCGCTATGCTCAAAATATCTTAATTTGAAATCTTAAAAACATACAATAGAGTCGACTAATTTATACAGATCTTGATTGCTATACATTTCTCCAAAGTTAACGTGGTTGATTAACTTAGAGGTCGATAAGCTCAAAATAACCTACTTTAATTTGTCCAAATGTAATGACTTATAATATTTCAATAAAAGTGGTTATATTATTCTTATGGGTAAATTTTTTGGTGGCAACAAGAGGATATGACATCTGCAGCTTTAATGGTCATTTATGACATCAATAGATTATATTCGTGTGATTTCTAGAATTAATTAAGGGTTATAAGCACGCGACATGTAAGATGGTGTTAGGCATTTAAGATTTTTAATGGGAAGCGTGATATTTATGATAAGGATATCTAATATATGATCTTTGGAATTGTCATGCCACACTTACCCCCTTTCATGTGTTTTCTATTGGTGGCTTTATATCTCAGGACCAAGCGAGACATTTCATTACCCCTTTCCTCTTTTCGTATTTGGGCATTTTGCTTCATGTCTCTCTGTGATGTTGACAAGGGTGTTTGTGGTATCTTGGGTAACATGGAGTGTGGTCCTAGTAGGAAGGGGCGGATAGATATGACAAGAAAGGACACCGAGGAATCCACTACTTCTTAGATGGATGGGAAAATTTAGAATGTAGTTATAGAATTGGCTCAAAAAGGTGCAGTGGTGGTCGTAGATTGATTCAAGAAGAAGATTACGGTGATATTTGTGATGGCACGCACAAGATAATTCTTGATCCGAATCATTCCAAGGGGTGATGAAACGTTTTGACATGACACAAGGGTTGAGTGCGAAAAACATAGTTTCCAACTCTTCGGGCCAATTTATATTACATAAAGAGAATGAGAAGTTGGAAGAGCATCTAGTCAGCCTTCAATATCATGTCCATGCCTTGACGTGGGGGATGCAAGTGATTGTGCGTGGTCTAGAGGCAGTTGCAGAAAATCAGGGTATAGAACTCCCTTCTTTTGTGAAAGTGAAAATGTCATAATGTTGTGTCGATTCATCCTCCTCCTCGATCAGAGTAAAGGGGATGTGGACGTCAAGATCATCAATGAGGTGGAGCTGAGATCTCGAATGAATTAATCATTCCTTGGAGAATTTATCTTTAGTTTTTTATTAAGGGCCATAATGGCTTTTTATGTATAGCTTAATTTTATCGATATAGGAAGTATTTTTGGGTGAAGTGAAGCTGATTACAACTCTTCCCCATATTTTCCATACATTTAGTAAGATAAGTTACTTGTAATGATCATGGGATTCCTTCTTTGGAACACTTATCATGGACTGGTTCCTCATGTACATTTTTTTGAAGACTTATCATCGAAATATCCTAGTTTAATATCTTAAAATCATAGAATGAATTCAACTAATTTATATATATCTTCTTTGTAATACATATAATGTTTACGATACATATGCTTGTGAATTGAATACCCAAATACTATATTGTGTGCATAACCTAGTGGCCGCTAAGCTCTTAATACCTCAATTTAGTTTCTAAATCATAACTATCGCTAGGTTCCAACAAGTATGTGGTACCATAAGCTAGCAGGTGATAAGCTCAAAATATATTAATCAAAAATAACATATCATGTTTGTGATACCTAACCTAGTGAATTAAATACCTAAATAATATGTTGTGGCATAACCTAGCGTCTGCTTAAGCTCTTAATTCAAGTATTCACTAAAATCATATTATTATGTTTTGGCATAACTTTGCGCCGCTATGCTTATAATATCTTACTTTCTTTTACTGAAATCTAGATATTTCTAGGATCAAAATATTATGTTGTCATGAGAAAGCAGACACTAAGTTCAAAATATAATTGGGTAACTAGATAGATTATAACACCCACTAAGATCGAAATATAATTGGGTAACTGGATAGATTATAACACCCACTAAGCTTGAAATATTATAGTGTGGAAGTACCTAGTGCCCACTTATCTCAAAATATTTTAATTTAATTTGTTTAATCCAACAAATCGTAAGGTCTTAATGTTATACAATGTGATATCCTTGATGAATCTTAGTGGCCACTAAGCTATTCTTAGTCATAAAAAAATGATCACTTGACCCAAAAAAGTGTCTTGCCTAAAAATAACAAAGTGTATTTAACAGGAGAGAAAAAACAAAGCAATCGCTTGACCCAAAAAAGTGTGTTACCTATATCAAAATCCACCTATACTTGAGTCTGCAAAGGTAAACAAATATTTCATCCAAATAAGAATTATATCCTAGTAGTTGTTATAGTAGCCAACATTTTTCATTCAGATCGTATTCAAAATGTAGTTTATATAAACGATAACAAATAAATCTGGAATTTATATAATAGTATACGTATAGACTTGGACTCATTGTGCCCTAGTGGCTACTAAGCTATACTTAAAGGTAAATATATCATGTTCATAATCAAGTTGTGTATGTTTAGAATCATGTTTTTCATGAGTTACACAACTATACGTCTAGATTTTTATATTTCCTATAATATTTTGGTAGAATATTTTTACATTTAGGACAAGAAAAGAAATCTGGACTAGCGACCTAGAAGTTATACTACAAGTTTTTAAATACAACGCGATCTACTCGTTGCACCCTAGCGGCCACTAAGCTATTCCTAAAGGTAAATATATCATGTTCAAAATGAAGTTGTTTTATAAATCTAAATTGTTAATCTTTATGAATATAACAATTGACAAAGAACAAAAGTGATCGCTAGGACCAAAAAACGTTGTGTTTCCTATATAACAACAACTGATCTGCGAGGTGCCAAGGAAAATGAATGCTTTTTCCAAATTAGAATTATATCCTAGCGGACACTAGGGTAGACAAATTTTCCTATGGTAGAGTTTATTCATAGAAAATAAATCATATTGAAAAGATACAAATGATAACAAATAAATCCAAAATTTATATAATGGATATATAAATATACGTGTAAAATCTTGTATGTAATTTGAAATAGAATTGGGGTTTTATCAATAGGTTGTTGAAACAACCAATTATATTGTGGTAGCCTCAAAGATATGTTAATTTTTGGCATAGATTAGCAGGCTCAAAAGGAAGAATATATTAATTATAAAATACATATTGATTAAAATTAGATTTAATAATATTATTGCATATATAATGTGTTTAACTTCCAATGTACATACCATAAAAATGATGAAGACATTACATTTGGTTAATTCTACATAAAAACACATATATAGTTTTAAATAAATATCATACAATTGAATTCTTAATATAGTTTTATAGTTTTCAATTAATTTTTTAACATCATATAGTTTTCCTAAAATATCTAAGCGACAACCACGTAAAAAATGTAATATGTATTAATTAGCGAGGTTTGTTTGCATCATCTTGACGAACAACATTAAACTATTTTTGGTTCAGTAGACACTTAAAATTGGTTACTCAATTTAGTGTCCCTCACATTCGTTTACCTGCTTAGGTAACCTGGGGCACGTTTACGTCACCAACTATCCCCTTGGGATATTATCCAATTTGTGATTTAATCACTTACTCTAAATTTAATTCACCCCATCACATCTTACCCATGAGTGATTAAATATTAAATATTTAATTACGCTTCTTCCCATGCATCTTAATCACTTATCTACCCCAAATTTATTCTATCTATGTATCACACCTATTTTTCCTCTTCCCCAAGCGGGATATTTTCCGTATTTGGGGTAATTCTCATCTTTCTAGAAATCAATCATTTTGGCCATCTCGGAGTCTTTTCCGCAATCGCGCCGACTCATATGGCCGGCGCCGACTCATATGGTCGGCGCCAATTTTCTAGGAGCGGCGCCGATTATAAAAGCAAGCCCAGAGCTCGGTTCTAGGGACGGAAAAATAGACCACGAACGAGTGAAAAAGCGAACAGATGAAAAAAGGAAGCACTTACGCACGAACAGAGCGAGAGAGATACAGGTTGTGAGAAAGAGAGATCTTTTAGCATCAATTGTATCAAATTAGGGCAGATCCTGTCCGAATCAATCCCTGAGAGGAGCACCGTTACTCTGTCCCTGTCACATCAGCATCACACACCACCATCTATCATCTGGTGACTCTGTTCCAGTGTCTCGCCAACTTCGGCACATCCAGCAGACCACATTCACCTTCCAATTCCCGAATCTTATCGCACAGTCCCTGATTGATCGATCTGCCTCCAGTCGACGCCGATTCTACCCAGTCGACGCCGATCCGTCTCAATCGACGCCGATCTTAGTCAGTCGACGCCGATCAATCTCAATCGACGCCGATTCTACCCAGTCGACGCCGATTTCCCTGCAGATAGGTAAAAGGACACAGGTAACACAAATCCGGCATTATTTCATAGTTCCCTGTTTTCTGTACTTTCTGTCTGCTGTTTAGATTCTGTCTTATTACTGCAATCAGAAAATCTAGCTTTTTACTTACATCTTTTATCATGTATGCTTCTTTTCTTAATTGAAAACGTGGACTGACATCCGCCGAGGAAGCTTATCGCTTCCCGGACCCGCTTCTCGGGCAGTCCACCTAAATACCTTTTAACGTGGTCTTTTTCTGTCAAGCAATCGGTGTCTTGCAGGTTACTCGGATCCATTGTGCGAATTGCTCGTGTGCGCCCGTCTTATCTACATCGACTTCCTCATCCATCTACATCTTCATCAGGTATCGATTTTATTGGAGTTTTTCAGGGTTTTTGTGTTTAGTTTGGTGCATTAACTTGGACAGGTAACAAGCGCAAAATTCTTGATCTACATTCTGGCACGCCCGGTGGGACCTAACCAAAGTCCCTTATTGGTAAGTTCATTTCTTTTCTAGTTTTGAACTTTGTTCCTTTTCTTCACTGATTTCTATCAGTCCTATTTGAGCATTTCATTGCATCATTTCAATCTTGCTTTTTTAGGCGAAATCGTTATCTTCGAAATTTTTCTAGTTCCTTAAAATAGAAATTTTTCGTTTCACCATTACCTGGATATATCTTTCTGGGTTTTCTTTGGTGTTTGCTTAACCTCTTCTTGCGGAGCACTTTGCTTGTTCGTGGGATTGTTCGAGGGGAAGAGCTCAACAACGCGCTTTTTGAAGTCCACACACCTTGGAGAGCTAAATCTACAGGTATTCCTCTTTTACGGTGTTTTCTCCTTTTTAGGATTTCTTTGTCGGTTGCCTATCACATCCAAACACTTTAATTTTTGGTGCTTAAAAAGAACTTAATCGCATTTGGGAAAGAATCTGTTTGACTTGTCTTCATCGAAATCAAACACTTCAATTTTAAGTGCTTAAAAAGAACTTTCCCTTTGTCATTGCTGCATGTTTTTCATCTAGTTTTAATTAGGCTGGAAAATTGATCAAAATTGGTAGTGACACTATTTGATTTTTATTTTTCACCCTTGCACACAAAGCCAAAATCACTAGGTATAAAGCATTTAAACAAAACTCCTTCCCTGGCCTCGCCTACTTGGAAGTGATATCCAAGAGGAAGAGCCTACGCGGTACTCGGGCCGCGCTATAAATTCACGGAAGATTTTGGTATATATTGGCAAAGCACCCGACTCCCTTATCGCAGCGGTGTGTGAAGTGCGGGGGTAGGCCCCTATATCAAGCCACGTACCGGTCTTTTATTGAAGTGCCTTCGGGACTCCTCACCAAACATTACCCAAACCATCCTTAGTTTGGCTATCTGAGTAGTTCCTGTTCTAAAAAGCCTTCCCTAACATTTTCTTTTCTTAAAAGCATCAAAATTTAAAGGAGATAATCACTTGCGCTGCTTGAATTGTCTGTGCATTAGTTAGGTCAATCTTCTTTTCTGTGTGTTTATGACGGTTATCACTCGGTCACAATCTAGAAGAATGGCTCAACTAGTTCCTTCTTCCTCCGAGATCACCACTAGTGTGGAGGTTTCGGCACCCCCCCAATCTTCCTCGGGACCGCTGTTAGTTGGTTCCCCATCCTGGTCATATAATCCTTTCCATCAAGCCAAAGCAATCCCATCACGTCCAGCTTCCCCTAGTCCTTCGGAAATATCATCTGACTCGGAGTATGTTCCCCGCGGGGATCCTGAATTCCAGGCATTCCTCGACCGCAATCCGATAGCCCTCATGGACTACCTAGTACACAAGTCCATTCAAATATCTGATCAAGGACCACCAATCCAACAAGTGTACGATTATCCTCGTGGATCATCCCAAGCCTTTGTAGAGCAGTTTGCATCATCTCTCTTGCCTCGAGCCACGGAGAAGGGCGAGGCCCCTATGCCTCCCTTTTCTCTTCCACCTACCATATCGACTAGTTCCCAAATAGTCTTACCTATTCCTAACACGCATGATTACCTCAATATATTCCACAACCTACTTCGAGAGGTCTTCGCCCTGCTTTATAATGAATGCGTCTCGCACACCCGCATATTGCTTTGTTAATTCATCTATGCCCTCTATCATGTCCCAAGGTCAAGTACCTCTTCATGAGCCAACCCCCTCCGAATAGTCGGTTGGCTCCTACTTCTTGTCCTCTAGAGGTCTTTCTTCCAATGTTCCAAAGAATGCGTGACCTTCGCCCATCCTCTAACATCGGCACCCTTAATACCTAACCCGGCAGTAGAAGGCCCCTTTCAGGTCTTGTTCCCCAATATGTCCAATCAAACCAACACCCATGTTCCTCAATCTGTCCCGATCCAATCAACAAACATAGGAGTCCACCAATCACAGGCTCCATCCGTCATCCAACCTTCATTTTCTCAATCACTTATTATCTCACAGCCTGCCTATACGCAAGCTACCTCACAGCAAATACCCCACCCGGTGTCACCCAGAACACCTGGTTATTCCTCTTATCATCCTATCCATCAACAGATGAATCCCCCGTTGACACCTCAACAACATCCACCACTTGCTTCTTATGTAGGACATACCAATGTACCTCCTCCTCAATCTGACGTGGTTCAAATTCTCTTCAAGAAAATCGCAGACTTGGAAGCCTCCACAAAAGGGGCTCGTCCTTCATACTCCTTTGAAGAAGTGTGTAATGAACCCATTCACCCCTCAGTAGCTTTCAAGCCTTATCCTCCCCAATGGGAACTTCCTAAATTTTCAAAATTTCATAGTCGGGAAGACCCTCAACAACATTTGCGAGCATTCAAACATGCTTGCTACCTCATAGTCCAGGATCAGGAGCTTATGCTCCGTACCTTTCCTATGTCTCTAGCAGGTCCTGCTTTAGACTGGTACAATAACATTCCTCAACATTCCTTGTTTTCTTTCTCTCAATTGGCCCAGATGTTTGTTGAAAACTTTTCAATAAATATCACGCATAAGATCTCGATCACAGATCTTTATAACATTCGCCAATTCGATGATGAGTCTATTGCAGACTTTGTCACTCGTTGGAGAGGGATAATCAACCAATTGTCTTTCTCCCTTCCTCAATCCCAACCGATCGAGTTATTTACTCGATCTTGTGCTAATCACATTTCTTCCACTTTAAGGATCCAAACTTTTCATACCTTTGAAGAAGCCTTCACGATGGCACGCAAACTTGAATCTCGCGCCATTGAGCAAGGGAAGCTAAAACTTCGCTCTAAATCTAAACCAGATTTTTCTCGGTTTACCAAACCAAATTCTTCCCCTTCTAAAGACAAAAATCAAGGATCCACCAACGCTATCGTATTAAAAGCATCACGAGCCGATAATACTTCTAATCAAACACCACGAAGAGACCCTTCATCTGCTCGAAAAGGGGCTTCATCATCTCGATCCTTCGCTCCATTGGGGGAATCATATGCCTCTATCTTAGAAAAAATGTTGGAAGTTCGCATGATCGAACTTCCCCCCATTAGGAATATTGATGAAAACCAAGAACGTCCATTCTGGTATAGGGAAAATGATTTCTGTCATTATCATAGAACCAAAGGTCATGACATCGAACGATGTCAGACTTTCAAAAATCTTGTCCAAAAATTCATTGATAAAGGCGAGCTCATTCTGGATAACCCAAATGCTCCCCCAAATCAGGCACTTGATGTTTTTAAACAACCTTTTCCTAATCACGCCCGAACCATAATGCTTGAGTCTCAAAACCAAACACCCACACTATCAACTTCATCTCTACCGAGGACTCTTCTTCTGAAACCAATCCATCTGCAAACCCATCAATCGAATCAGAACCTCCTTCCACTTCATCAATCACTGGAATTCCACCATCTTCAGAAAGTCCGTCTTTGAATATTCCTACATTACTAAGCACGGAGTCATCTTTCTCCGCTCCTTTGTCTGACCTTCCATCCATACCCGAGACAGTGTCATCCTCATCTGTCTCATCATCAGACATTCTTTCAATACTCGAGGCAATTACATCCCTTCGAGTTTCCACTTCAGACACATCCACTTCTGTTGCTCCCATTCCCGCTGCAACTATGCCCTTGGTGAACGTACCTATCATTGTGCCAACTTCAACGGAAGCATCTTCAATTTTGACCCTTCCTATCTCTTTTCCTACAGTAGTTTCACCCATGATTACTGCATCAGAAGTAGTCCCTTCGCAAGGAACTGCTTCTTCATCACTCACTTCTTCCATCACCAATGTTACTTCGCCTATTAAGGAAAAATCAAAAGAAGTAGCACCAACACCTATACACTCGGTTCCGGAACCTAAACCGAGACAACCAAAATCTAACATTACACCATCAGTACCTCCCCACCTGCTTCCTCCGAAAAGGTTACAATCACCTTATGCCGTTGAAGTTGTCACCATCCCTGAAAAAGGAAAGCCCATATTTCGGACCATCAAGACTCTTGGTGCTCTTCCACAAAAATCTCTCTACGCCTCATAAACGATTGGATTTTCCCGCTGAGAAGGCGTCTTCTTCTACACACTTATCAAAGCCATCATCTTCTTCTACAACACATTCTTCACCAATACCCCGAAAAATAGACTTACCTACTAAAAAGACGTCACCTCTTCTATCAGGATCATCATCTTCACTACCAAAAACCAAGGCACCCTATGTTCCTCCGATTACACCTACTTTGGGAGCTTCTTCCTCTTCTAAATCGACATTATCTAAATCATCAGTAAATTCGACCAAGCAACCCCCTTTGTCTCCAAAGACCGCAAAATTTGTCACATATCCATCATCTTCAAAATCTATTTTAGGGGCTCCTCCTCCACCAAAGTCAATCATGTCTCACTTACTCCCATCTCGGGTATCCAAGCCTGCACCTCAAATGTCCAAACAAATAAGAGGATCCCTAAAAAGACTGTTAAACCTAACATGCAAGTTCTTTTACCTCGGCAGTCGGTTAATGTAAAAGAACCACCTTCATCATCTCTATCCTCCTCTTCGTCTACCGGATTCTATACCGAAATCCTTCATCAACTTATCCAATCTTCATCCATAACCCTTCCTCCAATTAAACCTTATAACCCTAAAGGAGTTAAACCTACCTGGTTTAACTCTGATCTGATTTGTGCTTACCACCGTACCCCGGGTCATGATACTGAGGGATGTAAAGCTCTTCAAGCCGTTGTCAAGAACCTTCTGGAAGAAAGTGACCTTTTGCTGGAGGAGGAGGAACAAGTACCTCCTATCACCTTAGCCTCATCTGAGCCCCAACAATCCACTCAGACCTCTGGTGGTTCCACTCCACTTGATCTTCCACCTTCTCAAATTGACACAATCCATATCGCCACTAGAACCCAACACTATGATAACCCATCTTCATCTTCAGCATCTCGACCACGGGTTGTCATTTCTGCAGCCCCTGAAGGCGTTTCTCCTTCCTCATCAGCCCCATGACCCAGGGTCTCTATTCGTGCTGCACCTCGGGCTCAAGTTCCCGTGTCTGTTGAGGAGAGTGTTATGAAACAACTCACCCAGGCTCCGGTCAAAATGTCTCTTTTTGACCTCATCCAATCCTCTCCACAACATCGCTGTGCTCGATTGATAATGCATCGCATCACGGTGAATTCCGATGAGCCCCAGCCCTTCGAGTTGGTTGTTGGATTGAATGGACCATCAACCGCCATTTCTTTTGAGGATTCGGAAATTCCTCCTCTTTCTTCAGAGGATTTGGAGGCTCCCCTCTTTATCACAGTCCAAATCAATAACACTACCTTAAAACGTGTTATGATCGATAGTGGAGCTGCACTCAACGTCATCTCCTCGCACACATTCGAACAACTTAAGTTACCAAAGAATGTGGTGTCACCCCCGCCTTTCGCCCTTCGATCATTTAACGATCAGCTAGCAGTCACTCTAGGAACTGTGGTCTTACCCATTCGAGTAGGTAAGAAGCTGCTTCATGAACTCTTCTACATTGTCGAAGGAAAATTTCACTATAATATGATCCTCGGACGCTCCTGGATTCACGCAATGCATTGTGTCCCATCCACCCTCCATCGATGCTTAAAATATCAATATGAGGGCAAAATATATACTCATCCAGGAGATCCTTTTCCTTCCGCACAATGCGACATGACCACAAGATCTGCCCCTTTAAAAGAAAATGCATGTTCTCCTGACGGGGCCTCATCTTCTTCCATACCTGCAACCAAACTACCGGATTTACAAAATCTAGAAGAGACATTGCAGCGTTTCTCACTAGGAGAGCTTCCTCTCTTTTCTTTCGATGCCCATCTCAAACCTAATGAGTATGGTAGACCAGACAAACAACCTGAATATCAACCAGGTCTCGGTCGCATCGTCACCATTGGTCTGCCCAATCAACAGACTAATTTCATCTACGGTGGTCTTGATACGCCTCACTATCGCCCAGATTCTCCTCCTAAGACCAAACCTTACTTAACAGGGTTTGATTATCTACAGAATCCCACGTTTGCAAAAACTTATCTATATCGATGCGCGTGGAAAGGTTTTGGCCTGGGAAAATATGAACAAGGTATACATGACCTCAAGTCCATTCCTACTCTCATGCCACATCAGAAATTTGGTTTAGGGTTTAAACCCCTTTCAAAAGCCACCGTCACTATTCTTGATGAGCCTCTTCCTACGGAAGAACCATCTTCCCCCACTAAATCAGAAGCATCACTTGATGTGGACGATGACATTTCCATCCCACCTAACTTTTTTTTTTGATCAATACCATTTCCTTAGGGCCATTAGCCTATGAGACTAACAATCGGTCCGCTTCTATACCATTAATCTTCCCTGAAATAGTTGGAGACGACTCTCCTACTATCAACACTATCCATTGTGCGGATGATGATTCTGTCCTCACCTATCTAAAGGGCAGAGGATTATTATCTTCCCAAGACTATTCCTTCGACACGTCTACCCTTCTCAACGAAGCCACTATCGACCTTAATATAGGGACTTGAAGACCCTCGTATCATTAAGGTCGGCCAATCCCTTAATCCACGACGGGAATTGGGGACTTTACCGCTTTTCTTTCCAAACATCATCAAGCCTTTGCTTGGTCATACGAAGATATGCCAGGGCTCGATCCCGATATTGTGGTCCACAATATCGTTACTCTTCCCAATATCAAACCAGTTAAGCAAAAATTACGTAAAATGCACCCTCGAGTAGCCCTTCTTGTTAAAGAAGAATTACAGCGCTTGCTCTCGGCTAACTTCATCCAACCCATCGATTATCCACAATGGGTGTCCAATATAGTACCAGTAACTAAGGCTACTGGGAAAATTCAAATTTGTACCGACTTCCGGGATCTTAATCTTGCCTGTCCAAAAGATGATTTTCCTCTACCTAATATCGACCAACTCGTAGATTTAACTGCGGGTCATGAGATGCTTTCTCTTATGGATGGTTTCTCTGGGTATAATCAAATCCTCATCGCACCAGAAGACCAACATAAGACTTCCTTCATAACTCCTTGGGGGACCTTTTGCTATCGTGTCATGCCTTTTGGTCTTAAGAACGCAGGAGCAACCTATCAACGAGCAATGACCTACATCTTCCATGATCTCTTGCACAAAACTGTGGAAGATTATGTTGACGATCTCCTCGGCAAGTCCAAACGTCGTCAGGATCATCTTTTCATCCTTGCACCTCTCTTTGAGAGGCTTATCCGCTTTTGTCTTCGTCTAAATCCATCTAAATGCGTATTTGGCGTTCTCACTGGTAAACTTTTAGGTTTTATCATTTCCATCAGGGGTATTGAAGTCGACCCCGCAAAAATAAAAGCCATCCTTGAGATGCCTCCCCCGTCTAACTTGAAGCAACTCCGCAGTCTCCAAGGACGTCTTCAGTCAGTGCGTCGTTTTATCTCCCAATTGTCGGACCGTTGTCAACCTTTTCACCATCTCCTCCGTAAGAATGTTCATTTTGAATGGGATGAGCATTGCCAAAAGGCCTTTGATGATCTCAAAGCTTATCTTCTTTCTCCACCCGTGCTTACACCTCCACGCGAGGGGGAGCCTTTCTATCTTTATATCTCTGTGACTGACCATGCTCTGGGAGCCATGATCTCGCATCGGGACACTTGTGGTAAAGAACAAGCTGTCTATTACATCAGTCGCACCCTCCATGAGTATGAGACACGTTACTCCGAAGCTGAAAAACTATGTTGCGCTCTCTTCTTTGCAACTTCTAAGCTTCGTCATTATCTCCTTAATCATAAAACTTACATTGTCACAAGTGTCAATCCCCTCAAGACAATTCATGCAAAGCCTTATCACAATGATCGCATCACTCGTTGGCTCATGCTTATGACTGAATTTGACCTCGAGTTTATCCCGCAAAGGGCTATCAAGGGTCAGGTTATTGCAGATCAATTAACGGATGCTCCTTCTTAGGACACTCAAGACCCCCTTGCTCAATTCCCCGATGAATATATCCAACAAATTGATTTTGGTCTATCTCCATTTAAAGTAAAGCTCTTCTTTGATGGATCCAAATGCCAGCAAGGGGGAGGTGCGGGTTTCGTGATGATTCCTCCTTGGGGTACGCCTATCCCAGTTGCACACAAATTAAACTTTGAGTGCACCAATAATGTGGCTGAGTATGAAGCTCTTGTCTTAGGTCTTCAAAATGCCATTAATCTCGGCGCTCGTCATATTGACATCTTCGGTGATTCTGAACTCATCGTTAATCAAGTCACGGGTGTCTATCAATGCAAGAATGATATCCTTCAAAAATATCATGACATCGTTCTTGCTCAACTCCAATCTTTCGATAAATTCACTATCCAAGCCATTCCTCGCACTGCAAATCGATTCGCGGATACCATGGCCTCATTAGCCTCACTTATCCCGCCTTTTACCGAAGACTCGCGTCTTTATGTGGCTGTGCAACGATTAGATCAACCATCTTATCTTCAACAACTAACTTCGATCAATGCTGTCACAACCCATACCCAGGATGAGTGGTATCAACAGATTGTTGATTATCTATCTCATTCGATCCTTCCTCCAGATCTGACTTCCAATGGTAGAAGGTCTTTTGTCCAACGCGCCAATCGCTATACTATCCTAGGCGGGATTCTTTACAAACGCGGCTTTGATGGTATTTTGCTTCGATGCCTCAAAACCCATGAATCATCTAAAGCTATTCAGGAGGTCCATGACGGTATCTGTGGTGGACATTTTAGTGGCTTAGCTGTAGCCAAGCGCATTTTACGTTTGGGATATTATTGGCCTTCTCTTAATCAAGATTGTTGTGAATACACTAAGAAGTGCGTCAAGTGTCAGCAACATTCCAATCTCACGCACATCCCTAGTCAGGCTTTGCAACCTGCGGCGGATTTGTGGCCTTTTTCGCAGTGGGGTCTTGATCTTATTGGTCTCATCAATCCCCGTTCTTCACAACGTCATCATTCTATCATTACTGCCACTGAGTACTTTACTAAGTGGGTAGAAGCTATCCCTCTTTCTTCAACAAAGGCTAAACCCATAGTTGATTTCGTCTATCAACACATCATTTGTCGCTTTGGCGTTCCACACAAGCTAATCACAGATAATGGTAAGTCCTTCAAGAACGCCGATTTGCAAAATCTCTGCAACGCTTTCAATATCAAGCTCAGTTTTTCTTCTCCATACTATCCTCAAGCTAATGGTCAAGCCGAAGCTTCCAATAAAACTTTGCGTAATATCCTCGCAAAGGTAACTAGTCGAGCTGGTAGGGATTGGCATTTACATATCCCTTTCGCTCTCTGGGCTTATCGGACTAGCATTCGTACTCCTACTGGTGCTACTCCCTTCTCTCTCGTCTATGGGTCTGAGGCTGTCCTTCCTTTGGAAGTCCAAATCCCATCTCTCCGTGTTTCTCTCAGAGAATTTGTCTCCGATGAGGATTATCGTCAAAATCGTCTAGCACAACTTGAATTATTAGATGAGCGGCGTCTCAACGCTCTTGAGCATCATCAGGTCTATCTTGAGCGTGTCAAACGTGCTTACAACAAGCACTTGCAACACCGTGACTTCAAAATTGGTGACCTTGTTCTTAAGGAAAATCAAAATGTCACTACACTCGAAAGAAGTCAACGTGGTAAGTTTGCTCCCAACTGGATGGGCCCCTACATTATCACTCATAAATATGGGTCTGGGGCTTATCGTTTATCTTCCATGGATGGTGTACCTGAGGCGGAACCTCTCAATGCCTTGCATCTACGGCCCTTCTATTGTTAAAATCTATCTTACACAAATCTAGTCGCAACTCAGATCTTCCATCCGTCCTAATAACCAGTCATCTACTTTTGTGGTGATTTGAAATCGTGTGGTTCTCCGCCTATTGCCTCATCTACCTTAAATATGAGTATCGCGGCTCTACTCATTGCACGTTTCTTTTGGATATGTTCCTCCTCATGGTAGGAATACCTTAATCACCACTTCATCTGTCCCAAGTACTTATCTTAATCGGATCTACTCGGGGCATGAGTGCATGTTCTTCTATGTTCTCTTCCCCTCCGTCTGATCTATCTAGGTCTAAACTCAGCTTCTTTCAAAAAGATTTCAAAAAAAAAAAAAAAAGAAGATGCTATCCAAAAGATAGACTGATCCCTTGAAGGACAGCTATCCATATATATTATTAAGTGAATCAAAAAGAACATAGACCATACCCTCGAAGGATGGCTATCATTAAAATTCAAAATACAGACCGCTCCCTTGAAGGATGGCTGTTTCTCAAAGAAAAATTCAAGGCTTTTTATAATTCATCAGCCTTCCAGTCAGTTTATACACTTTTAGCATCACTGAAAGACTTCCCGCATCGATCAGTCTTTCCATATCAAGCAAACTTCCCGCATTGATCAGTTTGCTTTTCTGTCAAAATCATGAAGCTGAGATTTAAGACCTTTTGTCGATCATATGGAGAATCCTATTTTCCCACTATGGACATGTATTCTGTCCCTTGTAAGTTCCGACAAGATACTTACTTACTTTTCTTTCCGTTTCTATCCTAGATCTGGTTTGCGACTAGTTAGTGTCAGGTTTATTTTAATCTTATATAGGGCCTTGTATGCTTGGTCTTTCGGTTTCCTTTCTGGATCTTATCTATGGTCGGTTGGAAGTCTGACTTATCATTTCCTTCTTATCCGAGTATCTTCTCTTCTAAGTCACGGTTGTTTCCATTTACATCTTTGGCTCTTGCAAGGAGTATTCCCCATTTCTTTGTCTTGCATCCTGTTAAATTGACATTTCACATGTTAATTCAATCAAAATTTATCTTCTATCTAAATTCATCTTATCTATCAAAACATCTATCTGTATTCATTTCTCATTACAATTACATCCATATATCAAACACATCCATCTATCTATCCATTAAAATGTACATCCAAGGTACATTGCATCTATCTATATCTAAATCTATCCATCAAAATGTACATCCAAGGTACATTACATCTATCTATATATAAATCTATCCATCACAATGTACATCCAAGGTACATTACATCTATCCATATCTAATCCAAACATCAAACACATGTACATCCAAGTTACACCACACCCATCTATCAAGGTTATATCCACATATCAATCTATCTAATCACATCTATTTCTATCATCTATCAGTCTATATCTATCCAATCACATCTATTTTATCCTCTATCAGTCTATATCCATCAAATCACATCTATTTCTATCCTCTATCAGTCTATATCTATCTAATCACATCTATTTCTATCCTCTATCAGTCTATATCTATCTAATCACATCTATTTATATCCTCTATCAGTCTATATCTATTCAATTACATCAAATCACATCTATTTCTATCCTCTATCAGTCCATATCTATCCCATCACATCAAATCATATTTATTTATATCCTCTACATCTATGTCTATCCAATCACATCTATTCATCATCTATCGGTCTATTTAGGTCAGCGCCGATTAGTCTGATCGACGCCGATTTTCCGTATCTTCTTGCCATAGTGTTGATGCTTGGCTTATCTATCTGATCATTGTTGTGTGCTGAATTTTGCCTTTTAGCACATATTTTCGATATCACCATCTATTTCGAGTTTGTTCCCTTTGCGTGGAGCACTCGCTTTTTGTTTGGCCGCTTAGAGTTACGCGGGTCTGTAGGCACTAACGTCGTCTGATTTATGGACCGTCTAGTTGTCCCTACCAATGTGTCTCTCTTTAGAGGCTGACTATTTTGCAGTTCTCCTTACACTCATGGGTCTGTAGGCACTAACGTCGTCTCATGAGGAGACCGGCTAGTTTTCCCTACCAATGTGAGTTCCTTAGGTTGCTGCCTTTTTATTTATTTTTATGCATCCTCAATGATCAGATCTACTCCAGGACATCCGACTGGGGCATCCTGCGTTTTCATCTACCTTTTTCAAACTTGGGATCGTCTGTTCTATCATCCATCCCATCCCTAGTTTGAGGGGGATCACATCATCACAAATTCTTCCCTTCTTCCATCCCTTTGTTTTGTCTCACAACCTTGCTTATCGCAAGTTACTTGACAAAAGGGGAAAATGTAGACACTTAAAATTGGTTACTCAATCTAGTGTCCTCACATTCGTTTACTCGCTTAGGTAACCTGGGCACGTTACGTCACCAACTATCCCCTTGGGATATTATCCAATTTGTGATTTAATCACTTACTCTAAATTTAATTCACCCCATCACATCTTACCCATGAGTGATTAAATATTAAATATTTAATTACGCTTCTTCCCATGCATCTTAATCACTTATCTACCCCAAATTTATTCTATCTATGTATCACACCTATTTTTCCTCTTCCCAAGCGGGATATTTTCCGTATTTGGGGTAATTCTCATCTTTCTAGAAATCAATCAATTTGGCCATCTCGGGAGTCTTTTCCGCGATCGGCGCGCCGACTCATATGGTCGGCGCCAATTTTCTAGGAGTGGCGCCGATTATAAAAGCAAGCCCAGAGCTCAGTTCTAGGGACCGAAAAAGAGACCACGAACGAGTGAAAAAGTGAACAGACGAAAAAAGGAAGCACTTACGCACGAACAGAGAGCGAGAGAGATACAGGTTGTGAGAAAGAGAGATCTTCTTAGCATCAATTGTATCAAATTAGGGCAGATCCTGTCCGAATCAATCCCTGAGAGGAGCACCGTTACTCTGTCCCTGTCACATCAGCATCGCACACCACCATCTATCATCTGGTGACTCTGTTCCAGTGTCTCGCCAACTTCGGCACATCCAGCAGACCACATTCACCTTCCAATTCCCGAATCTTATCGCACAGTCCCTGATTGATCGATCTGCCTCCAATCGACGCCGATCCGTCTCAATCGACGCCGATCTTAGTCAGTCGACGCCGATCCGTCTCAATCGACGCCGATTCTACCCAGTCGACGCCGATTTCCCTGCAGATAGGTAAAAGGACACAGGTAACACAAATCCGGCATTATTTCCTAGTTCCTGTTTTCTATACTTTCGCCTCTTTGTTTAGATTCGGTCTTATTCTATGCAATCGAAAGATCTAGTTTTTATTTACATCTTTTATCATGTATGCTTCTTTTCTTAATTGAAAACGTGGATCGACATCCGCCGAGGAAGCTTATCGCTTCTAGGACCCGCTTCTCGGCAGTCCACCTAAATACCTTTTAACATGGTCTTTTTTACGTCAAGCAATCGGTGTCTTGCAGTTACTCAAATCCATTGTGTGAATTGCTCGTGTGCGCCGTCTTATCTACATCGACTTCATCATCCATCTACATCTTCATCGTGTATCGATTTTATTGGAGTTTTTCGGGGTTTTGTGTTTAGTTTGGTGCATTAACTGGACAGTAAAAGCGCAAAATTCTTGATCTACTGAGTTCTCCCGACAAAAATAAAATTTAAAATAAGGTGACTATGCCAGAAGCTATCATTATCTTAAAAAAATTCACAGGGACGACAACTAAAAAATCAAAACGAAAATAGCCAAAGAGAGACATAGAATGATGGAAATGGGAAAGCGTTAAACAGAGATAAATACTAGAGTAGAAAAGAGATTGAAATTACTTTCGTTAATGCACAAAAAAGTGAGTTTTCATGAAGAACAAGGCAGTTTGGCATGAAGATCAAAAGCAAAGGCTTGATTGCAGAGCATGATTCAATAGGACAAAGCAAGGCTTGTGTGGATCACAATTGGAATGTCGTGTAAAACACAAGGACCAGTTGACTACAGAGAAACTAATAGATCCCACAATAAAAAAGGTACACCTTTACTATAAATACCTATTTTAGTAATATCTGGAATGATTTCATGCTTTATGTTGTTTGTGAAACCTCCATTTGTTATCTCATTCAAACAATCATCACGATCCATTTCACAACCTTTGTTGCTATCCTCCTTCATGTGCATCCTCTATGTTCATCCTCTCTTGTGCTTATTTTGTGTTCCTTTCTCTACAAACAAGATTATAATCACATGCAAAAAAATGAATTCAAAGACTCATCCCCGCAATCAACTGATCAGTGCTTTTTTTTAATTTTGAAGACATGCTTTTCTAATTGATAAAAAAAACTGAAACCCTACTCAATATTTCTCCAAGGTATTTAATAATTTGTTTATCACATTTCACGAAAGAAAATTCAAAAAGAGAAAAAGAGCAGGATATGAAAATTTGAAATTTTCACTTTCCCCCTCTAAAAGAAAAAGGGTAAAATTTCAAATATCTGAAAATGCAGGGGAATTCATATTTCCCTATTTTTATTTTCCCATGGTTTAAAAATTAAAAACTAAACATTTTTCATTGTCTATATCCTATAATAATATAAACATAATAACAAATATATTATATAACATATAAATGAACTAAACATAGTAAAAATATATATTAAAATAAAAAACAGAAGAAATAAATCCTAAACATAGTTTTGAAGATTATTAGAATAATATACACACATTTACATTCCATTCTTTATCAAAATCAATTTCTACATTATTAGCTATAGTGGGAGCTAATATAAATTAATTATCCAATTAGAATGTGCCACATGGCAAGTTTGAACAAGTTATTTGGGATACATAATAAGGCTAGTGATCCAAGACTATACAATTAGAGTTACTATATGGATATTTTCAAAATAAGAAACGTATGAGCCTAGGGTCTGATATGTCATTTCTGTCAATAAGTAAAGGAGCATAGCGGGTGCTAAGCATTTTTCTTTGTTAAGAAACGATGTGAAATATGTCTTGAAAACCATGTATCTTATGGCAACTACATACTAAGCCTAGTGATGCACAACTTTACAGATAGTGTTTAAAATGAGAAAAGGTAAAGGTAGGAGACTAGCGACTGCTAAAGCTAAACTGTGATTTATTATTTTATGTCTACTTTCAAAATAAGAAACTTTTGAGCCTAGGGTCTGATATGTCATTTTTGTCAATAAGTAAAGGATCTTAAGCAATCTAAGCATTTTTATTATAAATGAGATAAAATATGAGTTGAAAACTATGTATCTTATGGGAACTACATATTAAGGCTAGCAATCCAAAACTATAAAGATAGTGTTTATATTGATATGAGGTAAAGGCAGGAGCCTAGCGACCACTAAGCTATACCATTAAATTCAATAGGTTATGGCATTCCACTCAATACGTATAAAAGCTTAGTGGTCACTAAGCATTTTCTCTCATAATAACAGATGTGAATTATATGATACAAACAATAAGTCTTGTGAGTACTACATAATAGATGAAAACATAGTAGCAACCCAAAGCTATATACGTATGGTATTTATAATGACTAGTAGTAATGGTGGAAGCCTAGCGACCACTAAACTAGAGCATGATCTTTTATTTTATCACTACTTTCAAATTATTAAACTGTTGAACCTAGCATCCACTATGCACTTACTTTCGATAAGGAAAAAATTCTTAGCATTCGCTAAGCATTTTCTCCCACAAGATCCGATGTGAATTATGTGTTTCTAACAATATACCTTAAAGATAGTGTTTATATTGATAAGAGGTAAAGGTAGGAGCCTAACGACCACTAAGCTATACCAATCAATTCATTAGGTTATGGCGTTCCACTCAATATGTACAAAAAACTTAGCGGTCACTAAGAATTTTCTCTCGTAAAAACAGATGTGAATTATATGTTACAAATAATAAGTCTTGTGATTACTACATAATAGATGAAAACACAGTAGCGACCCAAAGCTATATATGTATGGTATTTATAATGATTGGTAGTAATGGTGGGAGCCTAGCGAATGCTAAAATAGAGCATGATCTTTTATTTTATCATTGTTTTTAAATTATTAAATTGTTAAACCTAGTGTCCACTATGCCCTTACTTTCGATAAGGAAAAATGTTTATCATTCGCTAAGCATTTTCTCCCACAACATCCGATGTCAATTTTATGTTTCAAATAATATGCATTAAGGAACTACATAAGGCTAGATCCCTCATGTACCTCAATCACTCTAACAAATAACAACATAGTAAAATAATATAGGAAAAAAGCACCTACCTTTAATATTTTAGGGCCATAAAAATAGGAAAAACAAATTTACCTACCTTTAATATTGTACCTTAATCACTCTAAGAAATAACAACATATATTACTTTAAAAAAGAAAACAAAAGAGAACAACCCTAAGTAATTTTAAGTCCAAGTACGCAGTTAAATATGTAGGGTTTTTCCTAGTCTTCCTTTTAATAAGAGGTCGCGAAATTGTAGAGGATTCACGAAAGATTCATGGTTTGAAAGGTTGAGGAAAAATGCCTCCTAAGTTGGAACCATATCAGGTCATGGAGGTGTTTGTCTATGTGGAAGAATTAGAAGTTGGAGCGGTCTCTTCATTGGCCCCTAAAATTGGTCCTTTGGGTCTTTCACCAAAGAAAATTGTAGAAGAAATTGCAAAGGAGACTGCAAGAGATTGGAAGGCTTTGAGGGTTACCGTGAAGCTCACTATACAAAATCATTAGGCCAAAGTTATAATTGTTCCCAACGTAACTTTCCTTGGTGATTAAAGCCCTGAAGGAGCCTAAACGTGGTAGGAAAAATACAAAAATAATTAAACATACCAAGAACATATCATTGGATGATGTTGTTGAAATTGCAAAAGGTCAAGAAGCCCGATCCATGACAAATATATCTTGTGGGAACAGTGAAGGAGATTTTGGGTATTTTTGTTTATGTGTGAGTGCACTTGTTGATGGCAAGTATCCCAAGGATTTACAATCAAATATTGATGAAGGAGATGTGGAGATTCTAGAGGATTGGTCGGAAGGAAGCAATTTTGTTTTGGGTATGTTTTATTGAGTTTTAGTGTATTAGGTATTTTTTTGTTTTTAAGGTTTGATCGGGAACTATGGCTTAAGGATTTATGGGTCTTTTTTGAATAAAACAAATCACACTATTGTGGGTTTCGTTGCTTACTTAATTTTGTGTATTTTCCTGTTTAATGTTCTTTATATTTATAGGCTTAATTTCCTTAGTAAAATGAGGTTATTCTAGTAATGTTAGACTATAAATATCAATGAAAGCATTAAACCAAAGTAATTTCTTGGATAAGGTTTGTAATAATTTATTTTCACTTTACAAGACAAATCTCGTTTCCTATGAATTTTGGGCATGAGGCTTAACTCATTGAAAAACATTCTCATAAGTGGTGGTGTAAAGGATACAACAAGGTTGGGGTTTGGCAAGTTGGAAAATGGCCCAAATATGTGATGGCTATGTTGAGGGAAAGGGGTTCTGTTGGAAGTTGATGTAGAGGAGTCAACTTGGATTACATAGTTTTTAGTTTTAAGGCTAATGTAATACCATCTACAATTCTATTCCAGTGAAATTTCACTATAATCAGATGAACTATAAATAAAATATCGATGATGATTTTCAAAGATTACTAGAGAAAGTATGATGGGAGCCTAGTGACCGCTAAATTAGAGCATGATATTTTATTTTATCATTGTCTTCAAATTATTAAACTATTGAACCTAGCATCCACTATGCCCTTACTTTCGATAAGGAAAAATTCTTAGCATTCGCTAAGCATTTTCTCCCATAAGATCGATGTGAATTATGTGTTTCAAACAATATACCTTATGGGAACTATGTAAGGCTTGATCCCTCATGTACCTTAATCACTCTAAGAGATAACAACATAGGAAAAAAACATTACATACCATTAATATTGTACCTTAATCACTCTAAGAAATAACAACATATAAAGAAAACAAAAGAGAACAACCCTAAGTCCAAGTATAGATAAAGACGTAGGGTTTTTCCTAGTCTTCCCTTTTAGATAGAGTTGTAGAGGATTTGCGGAAGAGGCATGGTTTGAAGGGTTGAGGAAAAATTCCACCAAAGTTGGACCCATCTCAGGTTGTGGAGGTGTTCATCCATGTGATAGGAGGAGAAGTTGGAGCGGCCTCTTCATTGCCCCTAAATTTGGTCCTTCGGGTATTTCACCGAAAAACATTAGAGAAGACATTGCAAAGAAGAATGCAATATATTGGAAGGATTTGAGCGTTACCATGAAGCTCACCTGTACAAAATCACTAGGCCAAAGTTATAGATATTCCCAACGTAGCTACCTTGGTGATTAAAGCCTTGAAGGAACCTGAAAGTGACAAGAAAAAGATGAAAAACATTAAACACATCTGGGAACAAATCGCTCTAACAATGTTATTGAAATTTTGAAGGTCAATAATCCCCTATCCATGGAAAAACATCTTTCAGGCTGTGAAGGATATTTCGCACGTGCATTTGCCGGTGTACTATCAATGGCAAGGATCCCAAGGATTTACAATCATAGATCGATGAAGGAAAGGTGGAGATTCCGAGAATTGATTGAAAGGAAGTGATTTTGTTTTGGGTATGTTTTATTGAGTTTTATTATATTGGGTACTTGTTTGTTTTTAAGGTTTGATCTAGGAACAATGGCTTAAGGATTTATGGGTCTTTCATTGAATAAAAATGAGCATGAAAAATTTGGTTATATTGGGTTTTGTTGCTTATTTTTGAGCGTGTGTGTGAATGGGAGGATTTGGAAGAAATTATTGCTTGAGAAGGGATCCTCAAGGCTCATTAATTTGAGGTGATGTCGGTTATTTCCATCTCATCTCTGTTTGGTGGCCCATGATAGTGGTGGTTTCATTCTAGTTTTCCATGGGAGTTCAGGCTCTGTCACTATTGTTCTTAGATGGAGAGAAGAGGGAGATGGCCTTTCATAGGGAGGTTTCATAGGCTCACCTGTGGATTATTTTCTAGGCCTAGTTTGATTCTATCAGGGAATCCATTACTCACATCCTCGGGATAGAATATCTAGCGAAGTTGGCTCATTCTCATGTTAACTTTGTGGTGGCTTCCTGTTTCATGTCGTGGTCATTGTTAGTGAGGCAAAATATTGAGGAGGTCAGGGTGATAGCGATGCATTTCATCAAACCCATGCATCGAGCTAACTTGGTGGAAGTGCTAGAGGAATTTGGTAGAGCTCAGCCTTTTCTTGACTCGGTTTGGGATGGAAAATCTTTGGAGGAGGTGCGCAGAAAGTGATAAGCAGAGCTATCAGCTAGGATTTTGGTCTTGATGAAATTTGCTAAAGAGGAGCATGTTACTATGCGGAAGGGATCTTTGAAGGGAGATGTCTTGAGAAATTGAATCTCCCAACTCTCTCGGTGCAGTATTCACAAAGACAATGGGAATCACGGGGCTTTGTCGCATGCTCAATTTTACCTACAACTTCCTCCTTCAGATGACTCATGAAGGGGGGACTTCGAGAGGTAAGAAGGTGGTTGGTCCTCACCTACCTACTTCTCTGGTTTAATTTTTCTTCTATGTCTAGTTTTGGTCTTAGGTTTTTTTCTAGTGGTCTCTAGTGTGGCATTTGGGCTTCTAGTCTCCTACATGCTTGTAGGTGTTTTTATTTTGGTTTGGGTTGGATGGTTTATGGTATGGTCTATGTTTTAATTAGGTGGGATCCCTCTAATCCCCAGTTCTAAGCTCCTGTAAAAATTGTTTAAATATTTAATAAAAAATAGATGAAAAAAAAGTAGCAACCCAAATCTATATATGTATGGTATTTATAATGACTGGTAGTAATGGTGGGAACCTAGTGACCGCTAAACTAGATCATTATATTTTATTTTATCATTTTTTCAAATTATTAAACTATTGAACCTAACATCCATTATGCCCTTACTTTCGATAAGTAAAAATGTTTAGCGCTCACTAAGCATTTCTCTTGTAAGATCCGATGTGAATTATGTGTTTCAACAATATACCTTATGGGAAATACACAAGGCTTGATCCTCTATATAGTACTATGTAGTGAAGCTATTTTCTCCCCCAGGTACCTTCCATCCAACATGATATAATTATAATTGATGAAAAATACTAACGATTCAAATTTGAACAAATAGTGTTTACAATGACCGTAATGGTAGGAGTCTCATAGTCACTCAACTAGGTCGATTTATTATTTTACCGCAATTTCCAATAAAAGAAATTGTTGAAACTAGCATCCATTGTTGTTACTTTCAATAATGAATGAAACTAAGCATTACGTAAAAAATCTAATATGAAAAGTTGTTAATTCTATGTTACAAACATTATATTTTATGGACAATACATATGGCTTATTCCTTATTCAAGGATTTAAAGTGTAACACTTGTTTATGCCATGGATATGAACCAAACGTGTATAGATAGTAAATTTTTGCAGCCTAAGAAGACTGGCACTATAAATAAGTTAACATAAGTTCAAAAAAATTGGAATAAATTTCTTCAATTAGTATTTTAAATCTAACTTATAGTCAGAGTAAGAGAGAATAGACCCTTTTTAGTGGTACTCAAAAAATATTATTAATAATCAAATATTTTCTCAAATAGGTTTAACCCACTGTGACCTTGTAGAGAGCATTGTTTCCACAAAAATGACTACTATGAAGAGGGCCATACTTACATTTAGGAAAAGTGTAATCCTTCCCATTTATTTTTATATCTTTTTGTGGAATTACCCACCAAGTGCTATGCTTAAAATATCGTACTTAGAGTAGTTATAGACATTTAGACATAATGAATAAAGTATGTCCGATAAACATATATTTCACATTGTCTTATATAACAAAAAATGATGAGATATCACTAACTCCGTTAATGTGATTTGTTTCTCAAATACTCTCCTCAAAATACAAAACATTAGATCTTTTGACCGCTATCCTTTAAACATACTCATTACTCTTGGTACAAGCATCTAATCCTCACTACTACACTAGATGACCGATATACACATAAATCACATAGTCTTGTAAAAAAATCCCAAGCTACCTATAACCTCTCTTATAAATACCAAATATTATATCTTACTTTCCTCTACTATTTATCTTTAAAAATGTGTAAATGGATTTAAAATTGTTTTAGTTTGATCTTTTATATGCTAACTAGAAGTCTATCTACCACTAAAGTGTGTATTTCTTAACGTTCATATCACATAATCTATAATATAATATTGTTGCTTTTCCGGATCATATGTAATACTTTCATAAGGTGAAAATGGTTTCGTATATTTTAATGCATCATAATTAGATTTCAAACTTTTAGAATAATTTTGTTATTATTGATTTGAACCACAAAATATGAATTATCAGTAATAGGTTGAATGTTAGAGTAGGTATTTACCTTAGCTCATGTTCACCTAGGTACTTTATTTACCTTTATTGTATTTATCCTCACCCACTTATGTGTGTGGATATTTATTTTATCTTATTTAGATATTAGGAGATATTATCTAGTTGTTAGGTATAGTTCTTTCCTTGATCTATGGTATTGACTAGTTCTTTCTTTGATCTATGGTCTTGACTAGTTCTTTGATGACTAGTTATTTCCTTGATTTATGGATTGATCTACGACCTTGACTGGTTCTTAGATTGTTATTCCTTTCCTATTTAAGCAAGGCCCATTCTCAATGTATTGCATTGAGTTCCATAATAATATATGATATTGCTGCTCATTTGTTTTCAAAGGTTTTATAATAATATATTCGGTGAATTACTTTCATCTTAATGATCGTGGTGTTTGATTAGCATCTGTGTTCTTGGCTTGTACGATCTCGGTTATCATTCCTTTCAAATGCATCATAATTAGATTTCAGAATTTTAGAATAATTTTGTTATTATTGATTTGATCCACAAAATATGAATTATTGTAACTAGTTGAATGATACATAAGATGTCCTATCAAATCCTAGCAGTCATTAACCATTAAGTTAATTACTCTATTATGATATATAGTAACGAACTCTAGAAGTTGGTTTCGCAAGGGTACTATTTAAATTCCTTAACAGAAAATGTGATAAAAACACTTTAAAGTTTAGAAATGACCTAATTATTGATGTATTTTACTCTACATATAGGTAAAATGTCTTCCATTTTCACACTCCACTCGTAACAATTACATTCATCGCATGTAGTATTTTTGGAAGAAAAGAGAAGAGGAATGGTTTGTGGAACTTAATTCACCTAAAAAATACCACGTAAGCCTTTGGTTGTTTTCTTTTATAAATGAAAATCATGAGGAAGTTGGTATTTTCTATCATCGAAGTTATTGATTTGGGGACACTTTGCGTGTCCAAGTGGAACGCTTCGACTTTGAAAACAATAAGTGTTTTATTATGGATATGGAGTTGGATGTTTCTTTGTTCAGGAAATGGGAAATGCATGCCTCCATAAATAGCAAACCATATTCTGTTCAAAATATGGTTGGAATTTGGGGATTCTAACATATTTTGACAAACTGGATGTTCAAATGCAGAAGACATTAAAAATGGTATATTTACAGTATTCAGAAAATTTTATAGAAATAAGAAAACATCTTTTGTTTGTCATTTCTTGCATAGAAAAGGTTTTCTTTCACCTCCAAAACATGCCAAGTTGTTTACTATGCTGAGGCGAACATATTTGACTAAATTGGAGATAGACCCATCTAAATCAAAATTGCATGGGTTGAAAAGGAATACTAAATCAACTAGGTATTTTGAGGCTAGTGTAATAGCAGAGACATTTGATTCTTACTACCGGAGAATAAAAGGAGACAACAAAATGAGAGAAAAAGTTCTACATTATTTGAGAAATAAGCATCCGGATAATATTGTATTGACATCCTGTAGTGAATCCAATGTAATCAAAAATTTAAATTGCATGAATCACACTACCACCAGTTGTCTATATTGTTGGGTGAAGAGAGAAATGGAAAAATAAAATTTGATTCCCATATTGGGGAAAAAATGGAAAAATGGAAAAATGGAAAAATGATCATGAGATGGAAGAAGTTCTCCTATCGCGGCCTATAAAATATTATACAACTATTTGATGTCACTTTGGAAGGAAATATACCAAAGAAGGGTGAAAGTCTCAAAGAATTTTTCTTGTAAATGTGTATATCCATTCCAACTTCCATCAACTTTATCAGTTATTCCTTCGACTAATCCTTTCAATGTTGAATTTGTGATCGCTGATTTTTACAATTTGGCCAACGATATTTCTTCCGATTTCATAATGGATATTTTAACGGTTATCGAAACCAGTGTCTTTGGATTATATTATTATTGTTTTAATACCAAATGGTTATTTAAAAATATTAAGTGACACCGTATAAAGATACATGGAAAAGGTTAAAGACATTGGAGTATCAATTCTAGATGGATGCTACAGACTCTACGATAGAAAAATATATTCAAAATTTTATGTCTTATGTACATAATATCTTATGTGCACAACCACACAATAACGATGATTATAGAGAAGAGGTCACTATGGATTAGATGGAGAAACTACCACAAAAATTGGTAACTACAAGCGAAATTGGCCTACAAGGAAACATCCATCCTTTTCTTTGTGAAAGATCGTATGAGTTCTGGGCTGAGATGTTCACTTGATGTTGTTCTATAAATTATCTAGTACTAGTGCTTTATGGCGGTAGTGTCACTCTCCATGCATTGGTGGATTCCAAACTATCTTCCATTTTTATTATTGAGACACATAGTCAAGCGATGTTTCTGAAACATTACTATTCTCATATGAATAAATGTTTGTCTCCAAAAACAACTTCAACAAGTGATTTTGTTTAATGTCTTTTAACCTAAATATGCTACTTATACAATTATTGTTTATGCAGCAACCAAAAAGCTATAAGATTTTATGTACAACCATTTCACTATGATGCTACACAACAAATTTAACATGGTGATTTACTTTCAATCATTTTATAAATAAGTTTAATGAGCTCTATCTTCAATTGCCATGGTTTTCAATTATTTTAACAAAGTTATGTTTTTTATAGTTCAGATGATAGATGTGGAGGATGCGGGAACAACGGCCATGAAAATGCCATCAAATCTAGGTATGTTAATCATGTGAATTTACAAAAAAAACCGCTAATAATCCCCACAAATTTATAAGAAAATAAATGATTATGTAGACAACCAATAAGGCCCACAAATTTATAGGAAATGATAACTAACAGACATTATTTTATATGCTTGGCTTAGGGTCAAAGAAAATTTTTAAGGATGTCCATTTACAAGCTATGATAACAATTTAAAATGAACTATATAGAGCTTAGCGAAATCTAAGCATCCATGTTCAATACAGAAATGGTTTAACTAAAAAACCTTACATTCATCAATATCTCGCTTATTTACAACTACATACTATCTACAATGTTTCACCAATTCACTATTGCATACTTGACTACTTACATTGAATTAACATTATTTTGGCTTCAACATAATCATAAAAATAACTACATATCGCTTGATCGAACTCATACGTATGTAAAGAAGCACTTGGCTAGCCTCATTAAAGGTTTTTGAGCTAAGTGTAGTTTGGACAATGATGGCATAGCCTAGTGGTCACAAATCGTCAACAATAGCTGAGGATTGTTCTCAATCAAGGGTTTTTGAACAATATTATCATAGCTTAATGGCTGCTAAATTTGAATTATAAGAAAGAGAATAATTGATATTGTACTTACCATATCACCACAAAAACCACTATGTTTAACCAGTTAAGTGTTCCACGACATGAAATCGATTATGAATTGATTAATGTTTATTTCAAATACATTTTCTCACATTTTCAATAAGAAGAAATACATTATGAATTTATGATTGTTTATTTTAAATAGATCTTACATCAACGGATCCAATAGCGTGTAAAGGCGGTGTAATCCAAGCCGCAATCTCAATCAAAACTATTAGCCGTAAGCTAAAATGTTGTTTATTTCAATTGGTTGTAATTGATATGCGGCCAACGAAAATAAAATTTGTTTACTTCCTTGTAGGTAGCGATAAGATTTATTTACTTATTTTGGATATGGAGGACCTACTATATGGGATAAACAAAAAATAAAATAGGAAGATGTCATTTAGGTTCGGTATGAAATTTTTCAACCTGCGAGGTGGCCTGTCACAATTTATAAAATTATTATCACCATACTGTGAACTAGGATTTTGTTTTGACACTCTCATTTTTTTTTATGTTAAAAATATATCAATGGGATTCAATAAAAAATATCAACCCTATTGAATCCAAGACTCAATTGGGGAAAGGAACATTGCAATATAGTCGAGGGAATAATAATAAGAGACCTAGAAAAGGTTTAGAGTAGAAACAATTTTTCATACAGTTCGAAAAATAATTTGTGTATTACATTAGGTGCAAAGGGAAACCCTCCTAAAAATTTTATGGTGGGTATGAAAAGAAGACGCAAAGATTATACAAAAGATAAATGGTTGATGGCTGATTTGTATAAAAAATATCACAAATAATGTCTCAGGAATTGAATGTGGTAGAGGGCATCAAATACTTGGAGCAAGAAAATGCTAAATAACTATTTATCTTTTCAGAATGTTGTTATGATTGTAATTCTTAACATTGTGAATAATATATACATTCATATGTTATTATGAATGTACTTCGCATAACTCTATTCTATAATGTTGAGATTGTCGAAATATAAGTTGGGAGGATTTATATTTTCACTAATTATAAGATGACAGTATGATTGAATAACTTCTTATGTGGTGAATTATCGGAAAAAATTTCCCTTGAAAATTTGTAAAATAGTATTTTTTTTTAAGTGTTCATAAAATAAATATTAAATTATACTATATATACTTGATTGTTTTTAAATATTTTTTAATATAATTAATATATAAATAATCTATAAAAATTGGTGGTCATATCTAAAATATGCAAGTCATATGTGATGGTTATTTCAAATATTTGTAACTATTTTACGGATAAAAATGAAAAAAACATCTAAACGGGCGTCAAATTTAACACCACGTTGTGGCCTTTATTGCAACCATTGAAGGACAAGAGAAGATGTTCAGGATGATATTTGATCAAAAATGAATTTGAGGGAACTTATTTTTAGAGCTTCACTAAGACAAACCATAAATAATGCTTGGAGCTTGCTAGCCCATTTAAAACATAACCATTTTATGTATATAACATAACATAAATAATGGTTTTGGTCGCTAGCCCTTATAAAATAGAAACATGTTCTGTACATAACATAGCATAAATAATGGCCAACGGCCACTAGCTCGTATAATGGATTCCAATATTTGATTTTCTAGATTCGATATATGGGACTTTAGAGTACATATAATTCCAATATAGGTGATTTTGGATTCCAATATATGTGATTTTGGATTCCAATATATGCGATATTGGAATCTAATATGTGCAATTTTGAATCGACATGTGCGATTTTGGAGTGTAGATAATTCCAATATTTGACATTTTGGAATCCGAAAATAGCAATATCGGATTCCAATATTGAGTATATTTTTAGTTGTTGGGACTGGAATAAGTCCCAATTTAGTGAAATAAGTGTTTAAGTACGAAATGAAATAATAACACCTGTAAGAGACGAATGTAGATGCCCCCGATAACTAGTCTAGGAATGGTAGAGGCGAGTATCCATGCTATGTGTAAGAGACTTTTATCTTCAATCACAACTAGAAAAAACAATGTGAACGCACATGTGTGTATGATATCGAAAAATGACATATAAGTAATCAAACTAGCATGTGTAATAAAGAGACCATGAACAAACAAAAGTAAGCTAGAATATAAGTAGCATTAGTATGCATTATGTTGTGGATGGATGGAATGGAATGCAATATGGATGCTAAGAGTCGTGTGCCCCGAGTGGATGGAAATGTATGTAGTGAGGTTCATTTTGTTTTCCCCCTCAACAATCAAGAATGAACCGTAAATGAGAGTGCATCATCGGGAAATGGTCAAGTAGTGTGTATCATGTCTAGCATGTTATGATGAATGTGTATATGTGTAGTGGTGATGATATGTGACATGTAGAAGATATGTGCATGGACCTTATAGTCTAATTGTATACCACTAGGAGATGAAATGTGGAGTGATGATTTAGCCCTAAGCATATATCACTATGAGATGAGTGAATGAGTGATGATTTAGCACTAAGTGTATATCACTATAAGATAAATGATAGGGAGTGGTGATGTAACCTAAGGTGTATACCACTCTAAGGCGTATGTCACTAAGCTAGAGATGTCGCATGGTGAAAAATTGAATAGTAAACATGTGGTGAATGTAAGGTCCATTTGATTTGTAAACCATTAGAAGTCGAGTATGGACCAAGGAAATAAAGTGTGGCATTAGGTAGTGAGTGCAAAGTGTGTAGAAGATAATGTAGTGTAGAACATTGACCATTGGATGGGTAGAATATGTAATGTGTATAATATATGTCTATAATAAGGTAGGATGTGATGTGATACGTAGACATTATGAAGACTAGTATAATATATAGAGTATGTGTGAAAATTCACGGTGTAGTATGTATGGTATGTAGATGTATGCAACTATAATGATGGATGAGGTGAAGATACGCAAGTGACCAAATGTGGTAGAATGTATAACACATAATGTGTGATGAATTTTAATGTGTAATACCTAAGGTGCGCAAGTGTTTGAGGTTCAATTTAGTAATAATACCTCAACAAGTAAAGTGTGAACTAAAGCACAAGAGTGTGTCATCAGGTAATAATGACACTGAAGTGTGTAATGAGTATGTGTATGCTATGAGATTGATGTATGAGAATGCAAAAGTGAGATATGCATAGATGTTAATATTAGGGGATGTGGGATGCTATGCCCCAAGTGTATGATACACGTTATTGGCAAGAAAAATTTTTGGGGAAATTTTTTTGGGTTTCTTGCCAACGCTCTAGGAATATAAGTCCCTCTACTTAAACAGTACAACTTTCATATATGCATTCACAAGTAAAGTGAGTTTTATACGGGTTGACCTTGTGGTTGGGGATCTGATTGGGACACTCCACCGACCCTACAAAAATCTAGCAATGTCTTGCTAGAGAGGACTTTGTCAAGAGAGCGGGAAGGGAGTGAGAATGTTAGATAAGAGAACTAATGCTACAAGTAGAAAATCAGATTCTTGCATACACTAGTTATAAGTTTCATCACATGCATTAAAATTAAGAAGAAATAACTCTATAAATAGAAACAAGACTGATTAGAATTTATGAGCACAAAGTATCAATAAATCCCTCAGTCAAAAGAGGGCTAGAAACTCCTTCTTATATTGATGCTTAAACAAAAGTTTTACATAGCATGAGAATAGAGGAAATTTGAGAATGGGGGAATGGAATAATTTTCTATCTCTTTTATTTTTCAAAAGGATCTCTCTCTCATGAATTCATAAAAATAGCTAAGAAAACCCTCAAATGAGGAGATTTACTGGAAGATGAATAACTCTTGATCTTCCGGCTGCTCATATTCCATATTTTTGAATTTAGGTTGTTCATATTCCTATTTAATATTAATTCCATTTTATAAAAACAATGTGATTAAAATTTTACATCATGTTTCTAAATTCACTTGAAGACATCAAAAGTGAAAACCCCAACGTAAAATTAGAACATTGAAGAGAGAGAACGTTGGGAGGAAAGAGAAGAGATAGAGAGAGAGAAATATAAAGGAAGAAGAAGAAAGAGGAATAATGATGCAGAAGAATAAGTTGCTCCATTGGACTTGATCTCGCTTCTCGGATGATCTCCATCTCAAGTCTGCCGAGAAGATCTTTGTTCCTCCAAAATCCTTGTTGAAACGAGTTGTTGCAGGTTCCACTTTTTCAGCATGAGGAATGCAAACACACCTTAGAGTCTCTATCCACCCGTCAGACACATCGTTGATATCTTTACATTTTCCAAACCATGATGGATGTTTCTTTATGACGAGTGCAATGGCAGTCCGTATCTCTGAGAGGAACTCCAGGGTATCCTTATTGAAGGATAAAGGATTGTCTTCCCTTTTCTTAACATATTATTTAAATGGATAAATCAAATCATTGGTTTTCGTGTCTTTCCCATTGCAAGCACTCAAAGTTTCTGAATTTGATGATTAATATTATCTTGCAACTTGTACGCTTGTTCGTATTTTCATCCAACTCGGTGATGACCTGATTCATTACTTCAAATATAATTTCCAAGGACCTTTCCCATACACACGAAAATTCTTGAGAAAGATTGCCAAAAACCTTCTTGTTAATCAACTCCTGAGGGTGAGTGTTGCTCATTTCATTCACCGAACCCAAAGGATCCCACTGATCCCTTTCTTTCTCCAAATCTCCTCTAAGCGACCACATCCTATTTGCAATTGCACATATGTAGGCAGAGATTTTGACTACTTACTAGAGTACCAACCTTCCTTTTCAAAAAAAAATTGATCCATTAGTTATTAGCTCTCCCTACACCGTGAGCTCTTGTGTCATCCTGATGGATTCTAGGTTGAAGATGTTGATGGGTGCAACTTCCTTGATAGGAATTGCTGAGGTAATTAGATCTACAGTCATCGTACATAGGATGAAATATTTTATACATGTTCTTCCAGCTCATCAATCCTTTTCTTGTATTCTTTGTTTCTTGTCACCAAGAGAGTCTGCAGATCGCTAGTACATATGCAAGTCTCATTCATGAGTAGTTGGCTCTAGTTGAATTTTTCTCGTAATCAGCTGTTGTCATTTCATCCACTAGCTCGATCACCTTTCGGTCAAGATACTTTAATATATTGATTACTTATTTCTCCACTATAGAATCATGAGGCCGTATTTTTGAGATATCTCTTTCTTCCCGGCCAATGATGAAATTGTTGACAAATTAGGGACTTCCACTTGTTGAACAATGCATGTATTAGGTGATTATATCTCTTGCATCTATGGGAAGATTTCATCGAGCTTAGGCTCTATGAGATACATACCAATCATTCCTCGCTTAGGTGGAGGAGGCATATCTTGGAAGGAAAAGGAATTAGTTTTGACAAGAGGTGAGACTCCATGAGGTGGCTCTAAGATTACGTCTTGAATTACATGCTCTTCCTCCACTTGAGTTTCTACCACTTTGGGTCTTCTTCTTGCATTTATACAACCAAATATTCCTCTTGTATCGTTGTAACAGATTGTTCCTCTGTCCTATCTCTCTTTGGAGAATTTTCATGAGAGGAAGTCTTCAATTCTATGGATTTTCACTTTGAGCTAGCTCCAAAGTTCCTTGAACTCAAATTAACTTCCACCACTCTTGATGATGATTGTTGTGAAGCTTGTTTCTAATTTTTGGGGGTACCTCGTGATTGAATGGCCATGGATCTCTTTCTTTGAAACCAATCCCTTATTCTTCTGACCACTTTCTCAGTTCGTTCCTTTATGTCTCCTTACTCACGAATGTGTCAATTGACTTTAGGAAATAGGGAAACCTTGATTTCCGCATATTCATGATCATATATTTATGTTCCATCATCGTGTAAAATATCCTTGTACCAAGAGAATTGGAATTTCCTCATCTCATCAACTATCATCCTCATGTGATATTTCTCCCATACTTCAAATTTGTCAACACAGTTGGCCCAATAGTCCTCAATTTATGGATTATGGAAATATTCTAGAACTTGAAAAGAGTCAAGATCATCTTGAATGTCAAAATTGGGTCCGATAAGTGTAGGAATATAGAGTCAAATGTGTGAAGGCAGCCTCCAGATGAGATGTATCATTTGCATTCTTACATGTGAACACCTCGAGAGAGATGGGAAATGAAATTAACTTCTTTTTCCTATCGAATCTGTTTTCTACTTCAATGAACTTCCCTGTAGAGCTCAAATAGTAAAATTTTGTCACTAAGGTACTTGGGCAACCTTAAGGGAGCTTGGTTGAAGATGGAAACTCACAAGTAGGAGAAGGTCGAGAATTGTATGAAATAGGAGCCATATTTTTTATTGAGGACACCTGCATGTGGCGACATCCTTACCTCAAAATCACCCTCCAAATTTTGGACCACATACATCATGACTATATCATTCAAATGGGTGAAGTTCTGTGACTTTCCTCCATTACCAAATGTGGGAGATTCTTGAATGTAGACACCTCAAAGAGTAATGTTCTTTGTGAGAACCAATCCCTTGAATGATCTTGAGTTGGTGAGAAAATAGACCAAGTAATAATTCATGTGGAACTTCTTTGTCATGGGCACCTAGAGCAATTGTAGATGTAAATTTTCACTAATTATCTTCCCAGTCAATTCATTTATTTCCTTTAGTCACTGTCAAGATGAAAAGGGCCATCCAATCTTGGAAGTCCCTTGTGTTTTCTTCTCCCATCACTCTATTGAGGAGATTGATTGCGTTCGAATAGCCTTCATGAAACTCACATCTTGAAAGTTTTTGGAATCCTTAAGGGATTTCTCCCTATCTTCATCCATGATCCTAGTGCAATCCCTTGCACGTATGCATCCATCTTTTCCCACTCATGCATGGAATTTTCCTTTGTGATAATTAAAATGTTGGGTGATGTGATAATTTACAGAGTGAGTGACATGGTTATGGGATTAATGACTACCATTTTCAGCTCAAATTGTATCGCATTTTAGGCTCATAATGGTGTGAGCATCCAAGACCATCTCAATGCTTTGTATGGACACAAGGTGTCCGCGGTTGTGAACAATCCATTTTGAATACTTGATCTTTGATATTCCCTCTTTCCTTAGTCATCATGTGAGATTTCAGATCATTGAAATCCATATAGGAGACATCACTATCCTTTACCATGCACTCTGAAGTGAAAGGTTGTGCTAGTTTCATCTTTGAAAACTTGTACTTCATGATTATTCAACACTTATTATGTCTGGGAAGGGTGACTTATTATTTTTCGTAAGTGACTGATTTTATTTTTGACTCCAATTGTAATTGTCAACTTGAATGTCCAATCCTTTGTATTCTCCTCTTGTGAAATTCACCCTTTGAAGTGACTTATTATTTTTAGTAAGTTCTATGAGACAATTTACTATTTTTAGTAAGTGTGAGAACTCAACTCTTTGGAACCTTGACTGGATGTGTCAACATGAATTACTCTTTCTCCCTATGTTTCTCTTGCCTTATGTACCATTTTCCTATTACTAGTAGGTGTTCGTGAGGCCATTTACTATTTTTAGTAAGTGTCAATTCTTGGCCGAGATGATCATTTCGATGAATTTTTCCTATGATACTTCCTCTGTGTTCACCACCTCCTTCATAACTTCTTCAGATGGTGGCTTACCCGAAATAATAGTCTCCCATGTAGAAGTCCTACTATTTTTAGTAAGTATTAATCGGTGGTTGGATCACACTAGGAATGAAGTTTTTAAAGTATGGGTTTTTGCCCAATATCACCCTTCTGAAATTTCAAGCTTACATGATCACTAGTTTATGAGATTTTAAAACTTTAATTTTTTTACACAATGTACCATTAATGAGCTTGGAAATTGTAGGATTCCTTTTTCAGCCTAGGATTGACATGAAAATTACATTTTGATGTGGTTTTTTCTTCTTATTTCACCGGTGAATTTTCTCTTCAAACCAATTGCCGATTGATTGGGAAATTGGATTTTTGTTTTCATTGTGCAAGAATGAGGATTTCTTTGTTGTGAAAAGTCTATTATACAAATGAGATATTTTTACTAAGGTTTTTACGGTCTCTACAAATGGTGAATACATAAAAACCTTATCTCAATCCATGCACTTGTTTTGCAAGATATGTTGATTTCTTTGTCTCACGGCTATAATAGTTTTTGAATGAAGATCTTCATTTTTCTCTTTCGTTATTTGTTCCTTCGATCAAATTCTCATCTAAGATTTATGTATTTTCATGATGTGAAGGATTTTGTGGATTTTTTTAGTAATGGTGGATTGGGTGTCCGAAGAAGAATGGACAGAGTTCTAGTAGGGTTGGAAGCTGTGAAGAAGAAGTAGTGCAAAAATTGGTGAGTGTCGGCTTTAAAGCATTCACAAAGCAAACACCGGGGTTGGGTGAATTTTATGTCCCTGATTTCCCTTTAGCTAAAGGGATGAAAGGGACATCAATTTTCACATCGTGCTTGAGCCGATACTTCGATATCTACGGGACGACTGAGCATTAGGGCTAAAGAGCTTGAGAAAAGCACTTGAGAGCTAAAAATCGATGTATGGAGAACCAAGAGGCATACCGAGGTTGGGTGAATTTTACTATCCCTTATGTCCCTTTAGCTAAGGGGATGAAAGGGACATCATTTTACACATTGCACTGGATCGACACTTAGCGGACATCATCAGCGTGCAATGTGATAATAGGCTCAGTAGGCTCCCGAGGGATGGATCGGCACTACGGAGGGTCCCATGGGTGACCGAGAGGGATAAAAAGGTCTACGCACATTTTACTATCCCTATGTCCCTTTTATTAATGGATGAAAGGGACATCAAAATTTTCCAAGCTCCTAGAGCTGACACATGTCCACTTTAAAATTGACTAGCGTGCCGAAAGCTTACCTTGAGGACAACTTGTAAGGACAATATCTTGAGCTCCCGGATGAGTTTCAAGGTGACATGTTATATGAAATTGAATAAAAAATGCCTTATAAATCCAATGGTGGGTTTCGCAGCTCTTGATTTCTCCATTTATGCCCTGAAAAATTGGATTTTTGTTCTAGCTCCATGATTTAGCATGAGAAAACTTGGATATAGACTTATTGCACCTAGGTTTTTGAAGAAACTGATTCCACCATATTTTATAGCTCTAAATTACCTTTCCATGATGTATTTTTTAGATCCTAATTCCTTCTAGAGCTCTTGAAATCACTTCCTAAAGCACATGTAGCTTTTTGGCCCGTGCACTTGCCTAAGCTTGAGAACTTGTTTATGATGAATTTGCCCAAGACCTTCAAATATTTCTGAATCTTCCAATATAATTTCCTTGATGTTATTATACCTTTATTCATCTCCATGTTGGATTTTTATCCTTTGTTCCACTCCAAGGGGTTGCACCAGTCCTAGGAAGGCCAGTGGTAACCCTTCCCACAACTGCCCAAAATTTACATTCTTCAAGATCTCCTAAAATCACCTAGGGGATTGACTTAAATTTCCTAATTCACCTAGGGAATGAGTTGGAATCAATGGGGGTCATTTATCCGAGTGGGTAATGCTGATGTTGAGGAGGGTAGACTGGGGTGTCTTGAATAGGTAAATTTTGAATTCTTTTACACAAGGGTATCATTGTCATGCTTGAAAATTGTAAATTTTCTTGTTGCACATTTGCATGACAACATGCCTATACTATGTGATAAATTATGCATGATGGTGATGAAGCATTATAGATTTCATTTAAGTGATGATGTGTAAGAAGTGGTAAAGAATTATAGATGTATGTATGTATAGGTGGTGATGTAATGGAGGAATATGGTAATGTAAGATGAAATGAGGTTCTTTATGGTAAAATACCCCTCAACAATCATATAAGAACCATAAGAATATGAGTGTGTCATCAGGAGGGTAGGGTGACAAGATTCACCTACCAAATACCAAGTTTTCATTTAGCGGTGGAAGCATGGTCAGCAAAAGTAACAATAGGACCATGTGATTGTGGTGGAATTTGCAATGTGTCATGACCACTAGTAGGAGGATTAGTTGCTTTGACAAACATGATTGGTTGGAGCTTAGACTTGAGAGGAGGATATGTTGCATTGAGTCTCAAGGGAGACTTCTTAGGTTGACTTGGTAATGCAGTTGACAACTTAGTAGGAGTGGTTTGTGAACTAATTTTGATAGGTGGTTGAATTTTTTGACTTGGGGATACCATAGGTGATTGCTTAGGTGGATCATGACTAATCGAGGAAGGAGTAGCCTTAGGAGCCCATGTGGGTGTAACCTTTGTAATAGGATGTTGTGCATTAAATGAAATAATACCTTGATGCTTAAGAATTTGGATTATGTGATGCAAAGTATGGAAATCATTGTCATTATGTCCATTGATTCGATGATAATTACAATATGGATGACCTTGATATTTCACTAACCGATAGGGAGAATAGTAATGAGTAGGTGGTAGGGTAATCAATTGATGACTAAGGAGCTGAATAAGAATGTCATGTGGCATAGTATTATGCTCAAATATGAGAGGCTTAGGCAATGACATGTCTTGAGGTTCAACTAGATGACATGTAGTGGACATAGATTACATAGAGGATGTAGAATGAGCACAAACATGCGATTGAGAAACATCCTTAAGCTATTGAATTTCAGATCTAAGGGATGTAATGGTTGATTCCATAGCCTTAAACAAAGTATTTAGAGATTGATTTGAATCTAATAAGGGTTGATTATATGGGGGATAATTAAGATCAAAATCGTCGGATAAATGATCGAATATAGAGCTGATTTGGTTTGACGACATATTGTCTAGTTGTTTTTGTAAAACAACCTAGCAATGAGGATATCTCTTAAGTAAAGTAGATAAAGAGACTTGAGAAACTTTTGGAGCCATGATAGGAGAAAAAGGAGGATCGTAAGTGTGAAAGACGTCGGGTTCACCAAAATGATTAACTAAAATTTAATTAAACTGGGTAGCCAAACGATAGTTAATCTAATCTAGGAGGACATATAAATGCAACAATTAAAATACTAAGATAGCATGTAAATTAAATAAGTGAATTAAAATAATGAAATAAAAACCATAATGTGTAAGGAGTGAAAGGAAAGAACTCATCTTATAATCGGTGCACGATCGGATTGTCGTAGCGATGCACAAAAAATCAAGAAGTAGGAATGATCGTGCGGGAGTGCTTAAAAGGGAAGGTCTAGATGTGGTGTCTAATGGGGTGCCTAGAATAGGAACAGGGGCCTATGATTGCTCCGGTGAGGAATATGGGTGTCATGGTTTGGGGAAAATGTGTGTAACTAGTGTTCATAGGGTTGGAAGGTGGTTTGAATCTCTGCTGCCTGTCATATGAATTTTTCTGCGTTGTTTCAAATGCTCCAAATATTCCAAGAAGAAGAAATATTCTAAGAGACCAAAAATAAGTATCAATCCATAAAAAAATAAGATGCGGAATGAATTGGTGGACTGACCTCAACTGCCACAATAGTGGGCTTACTAAATTGAGTGTTGCACTACATTTTAGACCTGGATGTAGTTATGGTGTGTGTGTGTGTGTGTGAGTGTGCGCACGCACATTTCGTTCCCTATTTGCTCTTGTGTCAGTCATAGTTTTTGAAATAACAAGCAATAGATAAATGTAAAAAAATAATAGAATGTGTGCATTGAATAGAATAGAATTATAGACACCAAAGTATGCACTTTAAACATAATTTGGCCCAATCTTAAACTACTATTTTTAAGGTTTTCAAGTGGATGAAGTACTAATTAATCCCACCTTTTGGCCATCCTTGTTTTATATTTTATTTCATCATTCCCACATATTTTATTGCACTTATCCCCATTTCGCAACTTCCCCATCATTCTAGCTCAAAATCGTGGGGGCCAACCTATAATACGATACCCTAGGGCACCTTGGTCCTATACAGGCACCCCAATCTATGCACATCCTTTACTACTTCTTTTTATGGCTTTTCTATCATTTTTTTGTCTTTATCCTTTCCCTAGTCGGCCTTGTCGGGATTAATTATGAAATTAAGCTTGAGAGCCCTATAAATATAAAGTTATAAGACCATAATGAGGGTCCTAGGTCATAACATTACACATTACTATCACTCCATCTAGATTTACATCTATTTCATCACTTGTATCCACATAGTGTCATGCATTAAGACTAGGAGATCTACATTACACACAAAGTGCATACGGGAGGGATTCTATTATATTCCATGCACACATGCTATTTACATTTTATATAGTTACTATTTCTCGTTGCTTCACAAAGTGCGACTGACATGAGAACACCTAGGGCACAATATGTACACACATGCCAGAACTACATTTGAGTCTGAAATGTAGTGCAATGCTTAGTGGTAAGTATACTAGTTTGATGGTTGAGGTCAGTTCAACCCATTCATTTTCATATTTTATTTTTCTAGGGTTTTGATACTTCCTTTTTCATTTTAGGTTATTGCATAGATCATCCGGTGACAAACGGGAAGAGTTTCGAGATCAACTTGCGACACTACCAAAACTATTTTATCGGTATTTACACGAGACCACGGCACCTAAACTATAGACTAGGCACCCCAAAGACATTCTAGAGTGCCTCAATCAATTCAGATCCTCCAGATCTAGTCTTTGCTTTGGACTTTTGAGTGGCCTTCGAACTTCAAGATTTTGTCTCTAGACATGCGACAATGTCGACCATCTACAACAATCAACTAAGCCATTCTTCTCCCTTATATTGCATACTTAGGGTTTTGTTTTTATTAGAATAATTATTTACTATTATTCCATACTATTTTATTTTACTTTATACATTGTTTTAGTCCTCGTAATTAGATTAACATTAATATCCTATTTCCCCCACTTTAGGTATCTAGATCTTATTTTTGTTAATCATTTTGATGAACCCACCATATACATTTTCCATCTTCCTATTTCTCACTTTGTTAGGGTTTCCACCCCTTTTTCCATTGCTCGATCTCATGAGGAATTTACTGAAGCTCACCTTAAATCCATCAATGACCACCTTTCCGAACACCCACAAGATTTAGATTTACTTTTACATGTGGCTCATGAAGAGGCTACTAACTTGGCTGAACTCAATCCTTCTATAGCTTTTCCCACTTCTATCACCACTTAACCCCTTACTTCTACACTCCCACCTATAGCCTTTGTTCCGGTAATGGTTCCCACTCCTATTAATCATTTCACACCTCCTTTGGTCTTGCATCAACAACAAACCTCTTCTATCGGTAATTAGGATTTAACCTCTTTATATCATGATCTCCAGGCTCAAATTTACAAATTACAACAGGAAATTACATCTCCTTCTTTATATTCTACCATCTTATTACATACTCCATTCGCACCTATCATTTCCACCTACCCCCTCCCTCCTAACTTTTTCACCCCTAAATTTCCCTCTTTCAATGGACATGGTGACCCGCAGGAGCACCTTCGTGCCTTCCATGTTGCTTGTCTCAATTTTGTTGATGATCACCTCCTCTTGACTAAAATATTTCCTCGTAGTCTCCATGACTATGCCATGCGCTGGTTCTATGATTTACCTATTCATTCCATATCTTCCTTCACCCATTTAGCCAACACCTTTCTCACACACTTCTCCATCAACATCAGTTCTAAAATGACCTACACCCAGCTAGTGCAACTCAAGCAAGGACCCAATGAGAAATTCACCAATTATGTCTTACAATATAAGAATAATCTTGCTAAAATGACTAATGTCCTAGCCAATTCGAACTACAAGATTTTTTTATAAAAATTCTCTTACCACCTCTCCAAGAAAGTGTTCTCTTCAAGACCTTTTCTTCCTTTGATCAACTTTTCCATACTCTTAAACTTCAAGAATCTAAGCTCCTATCTCGTTGGAAAACTTAAGTATCAGGAACAACCTTCCTCCTCCACTCATTTTCCAAACAAGACACCATTTAAACCTTCTACATCTAATCCAACCAACAATAAGCTCATTGTTAATGCTATTACCCCTTCCAAGGAAATTCAATCCCAACCACCTAGGCGTATGTTCACCAACCTTCCTATGGCACCACATATTATTTTAAAATAACACCTTGAGAAATATCACTACCCTCCCTCCACCACTCGAATTAGACCCATCACGACCTAAAGGACGTAATTACAATGAAAATTTCCATTGTGATTACCCTATTTGTGTGGGACACTCTACCAATCGAGTTTAATTCTTTGCATGCTATGACTATCCAAGACAATCTAATTTTTTTGGAACCTACTAGGCCCCTCCCTCTAAGGATAAGGGTAAAATCAAACTTTTTAATGTTGATTCCCACCAACGTGACAAAAATGCTATGAATTCTTACGTTAATCATATATATCATGTCACACCACCTCCGGATGTGGGCATGCTCGAATTATTCTAATAGGCAATATTCTAAAGGTCTTATTAAACCTTGTGTTGAAATCATGTACTAACTCATTAGGGTTCTTTTTGATATTTTCAAATTTTGTCAAAAGAAACCTAGGGTCAGTCCTATCACCATATTGCAGTCTAAATGCATTACTCATCTCAGTCCAAGAATCAATAGAATTATCTGGCAATGCTTTATACCAGTCCCTAGCATCCTCCTCTAGAGTGTGAACAAATAATTTGATGTACACATCTTCATGCTCAATCTCAAAATCTTCCATCATATTGAGGAAGAGCTTTAGATGCTGGTCACCAGTTATGGCATTGTTTCCTGGAACTTAGGAAGTTTGTTCCTTACATCTTGAGGTCACTGCATTTGGATAACCAACCATTCCCACAAAATTTATAGGTCCAAAGGTGTTTACAACAAATGGAGGTCTAGGTTGAGCCATATTGATTTGAGGAGGTGATCCTGGAGGGGTGAAAAATTGATGAGGGGTAGAGGGTCCTTGGAACACAGGAGTGTAGTTTTCAAAATGGAGATCCCCAAAGGCCTTGCTTCTTGGAAATCCCTATCTACTTCAGAAAAGACAGGTGTAGAATGTGAAGCAAATATTTCAAAATCAAATGAAGGCCCTTCTCCAGCTGGAGAATTCAGTTCCACAAAGAGGCTACCTGATTCAGAGTCACTTGAATGGCAGTCTTCAATGATAGGCCATTCACTTTCATCAATGGAGATCCCTCTTCTTGTCTGTTGTTCTCCCACAACTCTCTAAGATTTTCTTCCTTCTGACTTTTCTTTTCCTAACTCAAGAAACAATGTCCTAGTAGGATCCCTAGCAAAGAAATATATTCTTCCTTCCAGCTTTGTAAATATTAGTAACAAATCTTACTTGACAGAGGTTTAAGACACTGGTCCTTATCAAAATCAAATCAACAGGGAGTCGCCACTAAGGATTTTCACCTTAGTTGTGTAAATGCACTAAAAATGTTTTGTCAAGTGTCTATCAGCACTAGAAACTGGAAATGAAAAAATCTGACCTTTCTTTACCAAAATTTATCAATAAATACCATTGCAAAACTTGTGGAAACTAGAGAAGTTACATACAACACTTGTGACTTTGAAACCTCTTACAAACCTGAACACAGGATGATTTTTAAAATGGATTTCTAGCACTTTAGAGCATACAAGAAATGTTTACAGGGTCTGAGTATGAATTGTATCACAATCTCCAGCAACGACACCATTTATGTTGGTGTTGTTGATGGGTCAAATAGATATGGCTTCAAATATGTATGCACGTGGATTAAATTGAACTAAGTTCCCAAACGTAAATCAGATCCCCGGCAATCAGTGCCATTTATGTTGGTACCCAAATTTAACCTCCTTTAGAGACCGAGCAACATCATGGGTTTGACAAGACACTCAGAGGTAGATAGACAATCATGTATGTCATTTTGTAGCTAGGAAGCAATCTATCTGACTTGTTAGCACTCAGGATCTGAAGGGAGTGGGTAGCACATGCAAAAGGATGTGATCTGATCCTAACTATTTTAGGTTGTGCCTTTCAACCAAGGTAAGAGAACCTATTTTGTAACCTCTGTTATTTGAAAGGAGATACTAGGTACCTTTATTTTGCATAAATTTTATAGAGAAGGCCTTGGGGAAAATATGATCAACACACAAAATCTGACTCTCACGAGTTGTCACTTCCAGATTATGGAGATATTCTCATAGCAAGGCAAAGGTTACTAAAGACATTTGAGACCCTGATTATTTCTACATGTTTTGGTAACAGAGATTATGCATTTGTGTACACACATGACAAACAAGGGTATTATGGGTAGGATTGGTTGTTGTTAAATGAATTTTGGTGGGAGGAGAAGTGATGGAATTGACTCACCAGATCCTTGAGAGATTATGAAAAATGGAAATATTTAATCAACAAAATGCCATAAAAGTTAAATTGTTTCCTCAACTAGAATATGTGCTTCAATGGAGGCCCAGATCAGCACTCTTTCACACAACCTGTGGGATTCTGTCATGAAGGCTCAAGTCAAAGGACCCAATAAAGCACCAAGATTTAAACCAAGTCATGCCTGAGGTACACCCAGAGGCTTACAGATAATCTCTATCAACAAAATGAAAGAAAAGTGATTTTAAACTGTTTATCCCATTCCCAGATGAAGGCTCTTCTGAGAAATGAAATTACAGATGCCACTAAACTATCACAAGGACTAAGACCTATGTGATTGGACTATATTTTGGTACAATATTGCAATAGAAACAAGAAAAACTACCCGTATGCATTCAAAAATGAAATAAATACACTTTACTCAAGATTGACACAAAATAACTCAAAGTTTGATCAAATTTATCAACAAGGGAAAGTTTCCAAAACAATCTCAAAGCTTTTCAATGGCTATACACTTGCAACCACCTTGACACAATAAAATTTGACACAAAGAGAGATATACAAGCTTCTAAAAATGGATGGGCTCTGTCAAGCTTTTTTTGTTGGAGAAAATCAGTCCTAATCTTTCCAAAACTCCCAACCATTTGCATGATGAATTCGTGCCCTTTATAACATTTCCAATAGAGCCCCTTCCTCCCAAAAGACAAAAACTTTAAATGCACCAGTGCTTACCATGATTCTTTTGTGATTCATGAATTAGATCTGCAAAAGTCTCCAGGTGCTCAAGGGAAAATCTCTTTGATTTCTTCCCGCATTCAACTCCTTTCTCAAGAAAAACATGCCTCCATCCATTCGCCAACCACTTCGCCCCATATCAATCAAATCTGGCCCCTTGCGTGCTCAAGAGAAGAAAAATAGAAAACCAGATTGGGCTTGAGAGTCAGACTATTTTAATGGCGAAAGACATCTCCAAATCTCTCCCACCAAACTCTAGATATCAAAATTAACTTGCTCCTCTGTTTGGCATGTAGAAAATAGCAAGAAATCATGAAGACTCGCACTCCCAGGAGTTTTACAGAAAAAAATGGGGGAAAATCATATTTAGACGCTCAAAGAATGTTGATCTTTGATTTTGAATGTGGGCCGTCCACGTGGAAGATCCAAAAACAGGCTCGGGGGCTTCCTTTGACCTTTTCTAACCCTTTTGAAAAAATGGAAAAAAATTCCCATTTTCTCTGCACCTCTACTTCTGAAAAATGGGTCGACACATGTCCTGAGGTGGGTCCCAAAGGAACCGCGGAAAAATTCTACCATTTGACTCTCTTTTGGAAAAAGGAAAATTTTCCAAGTTTCCCCGTAGCTCCACCCTTCCGCTTCAAGTCCCTAATGTGGGTCCCAGCAGAACCCCGGGTCCTTTTATGCCTTTAACTCCTTTTCCCTCAAAGGGAAAATTTTTCACTTTTCCTCCGAAAGCCCACACCTCCGCCATTGACCGGGAAAAACATTGACTATTTCCCATCGGGCTTGTGGGCCATTTTTTATATTTTAACCTTTATGAGGCAAAGAGGCAAAAATTTTAAGTTACCTCCGATGGTCCACTTCCCCGCCCCTTATGACTTTTCAAATTGCCACATGTCATAATGGCGCACCTTGAGGTGGCCCCAAAATTTGATACCTTGAACGAGCATGGGCTCGCCACGTGTCCTACTCTAGAAAAAAATTTGAAGGCTTGAAGCTCAGAGGGCACCATGTGTCAAGCTCTAAGGCAGTCTTCCTTGGTCGTTGAAAAGTCCAAGAAAATATGCAAAGTGAGCGAGAGGCCTCCACATGTCAGCCTAGCACTTCTTTAGAATGAAACTCAAGGGTCGGTCCCCGAACATGCACAGTTCCTCCATGTGTCTCCATGGCACAACTTCAAGATGGTGTCCAAAGTAGAGACCCTAAATGAGTGCAAGCTCACCACGTGTCCCATTCCGCCAAACTATTTCCATTTGCATAAAAATTTGTCTAAGTATGGGAAAGCAACAGAAGCCTCCACATGTCTTCTCGGTGTTACTCAAGGCAAAGCCCAAAAGTAGATCTTCAAATGAGCATCGTTCCTCCACATTTCTGGACTTCTGAAAACCTTTTGAAATTTTTCTAAGTATGGGAAACCTAGCGGAAGCCTCCACGTGTCCTCTCGGCGCTACTTCAAATCCAAACCAAAAAGTTGATTCTCAAACAAGCGTCATTCCTCCACATGGACACATTTTAAAGTTGAGGCTTTTATAGAATTTTTGAAGTGTCCGGTCGAGCGCGTCCAACCAAAGGATGCCACATTTCCCTGTTGATACAAGGATGCAAATTTGACCAGGGGAAACGCCCATCAAACCTTAAAGCATAGAGAAACGACCATTTGAGCCTGAAAGTGAAATTTTCTTCAAGGACTAGAGATTTTAGAAATGTTGCAAGACTCAAATACGTTCCTCGGGGACACATCAATTCATTTCTCTTTGAGTATTTAGGGAAAAACAACAAGGACAGCAGATCTTGACTGTGGAAAATGGAGGAAATGGGAAAATGTGAGTTTTGAAGGAATAGAGCACGGGAGACTCAAAATACAGAGCTTTTCCAGAGGAACAAAGGAACCATGAGACAAATATGGACCCACACATGATCTTTGACCCAAGAGCAGATTAAAATGGCAACAAAGACTGGCCAAACACAATACGGGAAGGATAAAATGATAGAGGTCATGAATCAATAAATCTTCAAGGGCACAAATGGGGCGAGACAATTCTGAGCACCAACACATCCTAAAATAATCACATTTCATGATCCAATTCATTTTAAGTTCACAAAAACAATTATTTCTTTATATATAATGAACTAGGGTTTAGATAGGGTTTTTTTACCACCATGGCTTCTTAATGATTGTTCATAAAGCACATGACATCATTTGATCTCATTCCAAATTTGAAATATTATTAGCTCCATAAATCAACATCCTTGAATGGATAAAGTCCCCATGCAAACTTTTCACATGCCAACCAACACAAAATATCTCATATCGAGCTAGGAAACTCACCTTCTTGAGCTCAATAGGCTAAAAACATCATAACATGCAAAATATTCAACATAAAAACCTTAAAGTTATCCCAAAATTTGGAAAAACCTCTCTCAAATTTTCCAATGATCATTTGATCATACATAGCTTTGTATATTTCCAACCTATCTCACTTTCCTAACTAGGTCATGGAATTAGGTCTAGTTTAGACCTAGATATAGTGGGTGAACACTAAACCACTACTTCAAAACCATTAAAAATTCCCTAATAAATTTGATACATCATGTTTCACCCCTTTCATGTTATCTTGGTCAAAACAAGCTTGCAATTGACCTTCATGCTCAATTAGTCTACCAAACACCTAGACTAGGTCTAGATGAAGACCTACAAACTATGCTCATACCCCGTAATCACCTTATAATACCTCTATAAGTGTAGTATCACACTACCAACATCTTTATCAATTCTTATAACATGATTCAAAAGTCTCCATGCATATTTATCCTTCATGTGCCATCACTTATGCTGACTAGACCTCCTGATTAGGCCTACTTGACCAAACAATTCTCACCATTTTCCCTCTTGAAATCATATTACTACTTGTCTACCCATGTCATCATCACCAAAACTTTCCTCTTGCACTCCTTTTCATCATCCTTTGTCATTAATGTTTTTGCACCTTTTACATAAATGACACACAAGCACACACATGTCAACACCAAATTTAGGCTATTTGGGCCTCTTTGAAAAGCAAAAACAAATGTATGAGTGTTTCTTAGTGTCCATATGATGGAATACTAATGTAAAAAAATATTAAATGCATACAAAAATGACTAAGTAGGAGACCCTTGTAAATAAGACATCATGCCAAGTGAGCTACCTTGGGTTGTAAGATTGCATTCAATATTATGTGAAATATTTGGATCTAACTATAGTATTTGAGTGAAGGGATCAAGAGCATTAATATTTTCAACCATGTGCAAGAGCATGGATAGAATATCATAACCATTTATAGATGAGTAATTTTAAAAATTCAATTTAAGATACCACGTCTAGTCCTTCCGCCAAGGTTAACAATAAATTACACCAACATTACAAGTTCTCTATAATTTTTTAGTTGCACACATATTTAATCCATTATTCATAAATATTGTTATTTTACATATATGCATGGTATAAGTCACATAAGTAATATTCTCTCTGTAAAATATATCATCGTTTCATTTTTGTGAGGAAACATAAATTACAAGTTCATGAACATTTTGAAGTAAGGAAGATTATAAAGATGTTGATCCAAAATGGGCATTTTTACAACCAATTTCTCCATTATTGAATAATTAATCAATATTCTCTTTATTTTCCCATAATCATTGAAAACATAGCTTGATTAGATTCAAAATTTATGTGAAATGTAAAATAAATCTACTTGACCAATCCTAAACTTTTAATAATCCATTTCTCAATTTTCCATAATTTACTTTAAAATTGGCATAACACATTAAAAATCAGACTAAAATTGATTATAAATAGCAAGTAATTGAACATGAGACATATAAATACAAACCCAATTGATATCAAAGTTTATACAATGTGGACTAATTTTTGAGTCCACCTCAATGTGCGAACCCTTTATTAATGAAATTTTAAAACCCCCTTTTTCAAATAAGTCACAAATATTTTTCATTACTTCTCATTTGCTATGCATTCATAATGAGTCGGGAAGGGGCCACTAGTTATTTAATGAATTATTTTGTTTATCTAACATTAATTTGTTTCGTGACATTCTTTATTTTTGGTTGACTTCATAAGATTGATATATATTTGTCATTTTGTTTACCAATATGGATAGTGAGTTGTCAATAATGGAGATTAAGTTCCACTTCGTGATATCTTTGTTTGGTTTCAAGCTCACATTTTGATATTCTTATTTTTCCCATTCTGGAAATAATTTGTCGAAGGTTGTAGTAGAAATTGATGTTATTTTGAATGTGATTTGAGTTTTCCGTAAAGATTGATCAATTGAGAGTCTCCACCTAGTTTTTGATTTCGAATGTGTTGTCTTCATATCAAATGTTGAAACCCTACAGTTAAAATGTTCTATCCTAACTTGGAAATTTTTATCGTCATGGTTTTAAGTGCATAATAATATAGTATTTTTGGCATAACTCAAATGGTGTTTTGGAAGGTGATGATATAAGCTGGTCTTTACGAAGTTTAACATATTGAATGTCTTTCATTTCAATCATAGTGTAAATATCTACCCTGAACACCTTTTTCGAGGAAGATGGGATAGTGAATGAGTAATGGTGGAGCTCATAGTGGCAAGTTAATGTGGTACCTGCGCATTGGTACTTGCATATGGACTTTGAATCATGGGAAGTTTTTGTTTTTGAGTCATTTGTTCAACATTTTGTGTTTAGGAGAGCCTGAGCTCATCTGTTTCTAGTTTTGGGTCAATATGTATGTTTTTAATGTGAATTCAAATTTTTGGTGCAAGTAAGTACGTGGCGGAGCTTGACAGGTATGAGATACTATTTGGACAGTTATTTTTATCCTTATTTTGGTTTTTTTGTGCATGCAAATAAAAATTATAGTTTTTTGCCAAGTTCATAGTGAATGTATTATGTAATCTAAAGTCTAAATTGAGTCGTTATTTCACATACCCATTTGTCATATTTTAACAGTTTATAAATGGTGAAACGGGTGTCATTTATAAATCACAAGGATAGTTTTCAGACTTCTGTTTGATTTTTTAATACATGCAGTCGGTTTCTTTCAATATTGATCTCTAAGTTGATACAGAGTATATGAAAATGTATTTCCTTTTATCTATTTTTTTAATTGGTTACGACAAAACTTGAAAACGTTTATGGAAATTGTTTAAAAGGAATACTATGTTGCATTTTTATTTCTAGGTTGTAATGGAAGTACCCATTTTGGTGAAAATGGATAGTATTTTAAGTTTATGTTGAAATTTTTATCTTCCTTTTAAATGGTTTTGAAAATAAGCAGTGGTTGAGTTTTGTTTGAAGTTGTTTCGGTGTTTACCACATTTTTTCTATTTGACATAATCTTTGAGTTTTTTCTTCTTTCATTGCAGTTTATGATGAAAAGAGATAAAATTAATGTATACATTTCATAAGGATGTTCCCAATTCCTTTTTAGAAAGGAAAGATAAAGAGGATTTGGTTTTAAACTTGATGATGGTAATATTCTTGTGTTTGGGTTTTTAAGGTAGTAATAAGGTTTTGAACATAATGGAAATAAGTTTGGGCAAGTTTGTTTTCTATGCATGTACATTTTGAAGTAATATTTTCTCTCCAAATATTCATAAATAAGTTCAAAATTAGAGATTCGTTTGATTTTGTTTAAAAGAAATCATAGCATCCTGGAGATGATTATTTATTCTTGAAATGCATTGATTGTTAAAAATGAATAAGTGGAGATGAAACATGGATATTTTGAAGAAAAATATATTCAAGAGTACATGCATTTTTTTCAATTTCAAAGCTTAATGTTTTTCAATATATATGATTTTCATCTATTACTTTCATTGGGAATGAGATCACTCAGTTTTTAGAAAGATTAATGTCCTTATGTAGTAAATTATTGGTATTTTTCTCTCCTTTTCTTTTTTGCAAGCATGTTTTGATAGGATGGTTGGGAGGTTCTAGGAGATATGGGTCCCATCATTCTTGGGGTCATGATAGTTTCCAAGTTCAACCACATTGGCATAGAGGCACACCTAGGGTTTCCAAAGGGGAGCTAGTACGCTTCAAGGTAGAATACCATTTACAAGACACGGTCCTACTTGAGTTTTTGTACACTTTGATGTAAATGAACCATCCTTACAAGAATTATTACAAGTTATTGAGTCATATGTCTATGATCAACATTCTCATGAGTATCCATAACACACCATTGCATAATTTTGAACATGCACAAGTTGATCATAATCCATTTTCTTCAAGTTGATTTTCTCAATATACCCCATCTCATTTTCCTCCGCAAAATGTCTTACCTTCCACTACCTCACCATTATTACTTAGGCGTAATCAACCTTCACATTCACATGACTCACCCCTACCCTCTAAGCATGTTAGGTCATCTCTATGATACCTAAGGTGACGTGAAATGAAAAGAGTCAATTTGGAGGTGGAAGAAGATATGTGAATCATCACTCACATAATATTTCTTGGTATATCCATATTAGAAAGTGTTACTTAAAATATAAAGTGGTTTATTATTTAAAATTCTCCCATTAGAATCAAATGATTATAATTGGTTTTGGTGCATGAGGATATTTTAAAAGGACTTGGAATATACATTTTCAAATGATGCGAAATCAGAATTCACGGCTATTATGAAGATTATTTTCATTCTAAAATATTTTTGTGCAATGTTTTTCTGAGGCAAGTGATCTTACAAGCATTGTGATGACATTATTTTGAGGTTTGAGTATGAAAATCGATGCGGTAGGTATATACGATTTTAATATCATTTTTGATTATCTCGATTTATTATTTTGCATCTCATCTAAACTAATTACATATCTTTATCTATCATATCTAGAGTAGGCCTTGATGACATATTCATTTCGATCTCAAGATAAATGAAAATTTTGTATCCATGTTAGCCTTGGTTTAAATCACCACTCTTGTTAAGATGTTGCTTTAGCGGTCATCATAAACTTTCGTAAATTTGTAAAATTTATTTCTCTTCATCATGTCTATTTTTATTTTTGTCTTATCACTTGTGTAAATATGTTTATATGTGATATTTTTTTTCTTAATTTAGTTCATTGTTTTGTTTTCATCTTCAAGATCATTATATCATTTTGAAAAATAAATGGAAAGTAAGATATTATAAATATATCACTTATATATTTCACCTTTTCAAGAGGTTACCAAATTAAAAGGTTTCACTATGTCGGATAAAGGTTGATAACAACTTTCATGTGAGAAATCAGTTTGGTTTATAAGTTATTATTATCTTTTATACAATGTAATATTTTTGTAAAGGATCTCATATTTAATCTAAGTAAATTTTATGCAATATTATTGTGTATTTCAGAGCCTTTCTTTGTTTTTTTTTTTATTATGTACATCCTCTTTCTTTGCCAAGAACTAGGATTTTCCAAGATCTTAGACTAAATCATTGATTAACCTATATTAAACTACCCATGCTTAAACCAATTCTTAAGTATAATTATGATTAAAATGGTATGATTCCATCTTGGCCTTTTACGTTAGGTGAAAGGGTTGATTTATTATCATCTAATTTATATCAACAACATATTAGATCATTTATATCAATAAAAATACATCATTTTGCAACTACAAAAATTTTCCAAATATGGGGCTCTCAATCTCCATACATGGCTTTGATGTCTTCTAGAAGGCTCTATAACAAGATAGTGGCCTTAAAATTTCATTCCCTACAAAAAATTGACTATAACTTATTTATTTTATCTCTAAAAGAGGTTATCTCTCATTTACAAAGGGCTATTTTACTATGTAATAATGGGTTGTCTCCTTATAAAGGGATATTTTACTCCATAATAGTGGGTTATATCTCCTTTATAGATGAAAATTATCTATTTATCTCTCTACAAAGGGATCCTATCTTCTCCTTTTATAAAATGGCCATCACTTTGAAAACTCTTTCCTATGTTATAAGCTTAACTAAGTTTCTCAAATGCATATAATGATCAACCTTTTATAGTTTTTTAAGGCCCAAAGTTAAAGGATAAATAGTACATACTTTGGATAAATATAGTGTAGCCATGTGTGGCTTAATAGTTGGGAGTCTAAAATTACATGCATGGGGTGAGGGGTTAAAATCCCCACTCCCACATCTTTTCCATTGGATAAGGTTGTCTTAAGTCTTTAAGTGCCTTGGGTGCATTTGATGTGCTTTAGGGATAACATTAATCCCATATTTCCCACCCAATGAGAAAATAAATGAATTTAATGTCCTTTGGATAATCCATGATGTGTCTCATAGAATACACTTATAATTGGTCTTTGAGAGTTTGTTGGTCCACTCGTCTCATGCATTGACTTGAAAATCGATGCAGGGACCATAACATCTAGAAACCATAACTTTTGATTTGATTGTCGAATCATCTTTAAACTTTATAGTTAGTTAGATTGTGAAGAGTACTTCACTATAATAGTTTATCTTGATCGAGATGGATATTTTTTGGCATTTTTTTAGGGATAAATTTCTTCATCTAGGGATCTTAAATTGGCTTGGGACCATTTTTTAGGATTTTTAGTCCTTATAATTTTAATAAATTTTGTTCCAAATTATGGAATAAGTCGGGACTTGTTACAAACCTTTTTGAGGGAGTTACTTCTGTGTAGGTATAATTTAGGGTCCATCCAAGGTGTTTTTATTTTAGGATTTTTTTACATTTAAGGAATTTTTCTATTTTAAGGTTTTTTAGAGTTAGTGGAAAATAAAAGTTGATTATAATGTTAGGAAAGATGATTTTGGATTCTATAATGAGAAGGAAATTGTTTTTAATTTTCTTTAGTTTTGGAAAATTTTGTGCGTGTGTGTGTGTTTTGGATTTGCTTCAACCTCTTTCACTATATCCTCATGAATTGGTGTCAAAGCAAAATTTGGTTCTTATGGGAATGGCGGAGGTAAGATTTATTACATTAATTTGTTTGATTTACTACCTTTTTATATAAAAATGGATATATGTGGGAGAATAGGTTATTCCTAGATGAATAGACATATGAAATAGCTATAAAGACAAGTTGTTGAGATCACATAAGAAGTAACCTGCCCCAAATGAAGACATGGAGATGGGGACATAGAAGCTCGGGAATTTATATTGAAGATCAACATCCATTAAGGAATGAAGAGGAAATGAAGAAAAAAATGAGAGTGATGAAGAAACATTAAATGGGAGGCTATTTGAGGAATATTATCCCAATATTTATAGGGAACAAATGATAGCATCAAGATAAAATTTCTTGATTTTTGTGAAGAGGTTCAACTAAAGGATTGATCGCTAGCTAAATTGCGTGGAAATATTGTTTGAGTGGAAAATCTAATGAGAGGAGAAGAATGATAAGTTTTCATGTAGTAAGGTTTATAGATATACATTGATTTGGTGGGATCACGAGAATGAAATGGAATACAAATGAATGAAAAGGAAAGGATCTAAAACTAGAATAAAATGGTGAAGAAGTTGAAAGAAAAATTTCTTCCTGTAGATTATACCCACACACTAATTTGAAGGTTTAAAAACATACGATAAAAGGAATTCATCATCATAGAGTATACCAATGAATTTTATTGGCTATCAGTCTAGGTAGAACATGGAAAATCTAAAGCGAAAGAATATAAGGTATGTAAATGGGTTGATTTATATAATACATGATGAATTAAGTACACTCTAGATCCATAACATAGATGATGCATATAAACTCACGTCAAAATCATAAGATAATCACAAAAAGAGTAATTTTATAAGAGGAATGAACAGAGGACCATCATCATCTACAATTAGAGGGAGTAGTAAATTTGATTCCTAAAATTTGAATTCTCTAATGCAGATGGGTAGGAAGAATCTAGTCAAGTACATGGTAACTACGAAAGAGCTAAGGGTATCAAAGAAGAAGAGGATGTGATGGAGGATGGGTTTGGAATAACCCCAATGGTATTATACATGTTATTTATATGGTGAGGAAAGGCATAAATATTTTGAATGTATGCACTATCCTATATAGGAGAGATGGCAAGTGGAAAAAATGTGTGTCAATATAGTTAAAGATGAAGAAGGAGAGTAAACAGAGGTTCTAGGAGACTTGGGTAAACACTTCATGATAAGGAGGACAATGATAACCTCGAGGAATTAGAAAGCACTAGATAGTACTAGTGTCTATTCTTGTTTATGGATAAATATATTTCAAACAAGATGTACCTAGAGGGAAGGTATGGAAAATAATAATATATGGTGGTATTTGTGAAAACTTGATCTCAAAATTTATGGCTGATAAAAAGAGTTTGAAATGTGAAAATAACCCATATCGTTATTTAATATCATGGTTCAAGAAAGGGAACTCTCAATAACAATAAATAAAATATCCCTAGTTAAATTCTCTATTAGGAATACCTACAAGGATGATGTGTGATTAGATGTTATCCAAATATACACATTTCATATATTATCTGGGCACACCTTGGAAATATGACAATAAGTTTACCCATGATGGAGGGAAGAATACTTATACTTTTTGGAAGGATGGTGTAAAGGTGGTCTTATTACCCTTTATGGAAGAAGATAAGAGTGAGGTCTTGTTGTCGACAAAGGAGTTTGTTGCATAGATGGAATAATTTAGTTTTTTGTATGCATTGACAATAAAGGAGGAGGAAACAAATGCATTTCATATACCCATAGCAATAACATAGGTACGATAAGAATACACCGATGTTATACCAAAAAAGATACCAAATGGGTTTCCTCCAAAGAGGGATATATAAAACCATATTGATTTAATGTTACTGATAATCCCTTACAAATTATGAAGTCTACAAGATGAGCCCAATGTAGAGAGATGAGTTGAACATGTAAGTGATATATTTGATAAAGAATGGGTTTGTTAGAAAAATCATGAGTACGTGTGTGAGTTAAACATAGGATATAGACTGGAAAATATGTGTGGATAATAAGGCATTAAATAAAATTCAAATTAAATAACAATTCATGATTATGAGATTGGATAATATGATGCATGTAATATTGAGATCCCGATATTTTAGTATCATTGACTGGGAGGACGAGTACTACCATATTTAGAACCATTAAGGGGATGAATGGAAAACTTCTTCCAAAATAAGCTATCTACTATATAAGTGGATGGTGATGTCACTCTAGTTATCTAATACACCTAAACATTCACAAGGTCAATGAACAAAGTACTACAAGAATACAACAGTAAGTTTGTGGTTGTCTATTTTGATGATATTTCGATATTCAGTATAAGAATGGAGGAATACTTGTTTCATTTGAAATTGGTGTTAGAATTTTTACAAATTGAAAAATTATATTCAAACTTAAAGAAGTGTTATTGCTTTAGAAAATTCTAGTTTTTGGGGGTTCATAATGTCATGGGATGGAGTAAGGATCGATGAGGAAAACATGAAGGAAATTTGGAATGGCCTATTCTAAGGAATGTGAGAAAGGCTCAAAATTTTCATGGCTTGGAAACTTTTTATAGAAATTTCATCATGAATTCTAGTAGAATTGTCAAACTCATAATGGATTGCATGAAGGAAATGAGTTTTTATGGATAAAGCTATAAAAATATAGTTTTGAAATGCTAAAGAAAAAGTGTCGAGACACGTCATTTGGTATTTTTGTATTTTAACAAGGTGTTCGAGGCTGATTTTGATGCCTCTCATGTAGCGATTGGAGTTATACTTGAGTCAAGAAGGATGACCTGTATTATTCATTGGTGAAATTATTAATGAGGTTATGAGGAAATACTTGACCCATCATGTGCAATTTTATGTTATTGTTCAAGATTTAAGACATTGGATATATTATCGTGTAGCTAAGGAGTTTGTGGTAAGTCTATTACTAACCTTGAAGTGTTGTGGTATGTGGAAAAAAAGAAGATACTAAATAGTAGGCATGTGAAGTTGGTATCCTATTTGCAAGAATATAATTTTTTCATGATTCATAAATAACGTAAGGTGAATCACGTTGTTGATGCATTGAGTAGGAGTGTAGACTGATGATAAATGTGGAAAACGAAGTAGTAAGGTTTGAGGTAATTAAGGAGTTATATGAAAGTGATCCAAATTTTGGTGATGTTGTGAGACAATGTAAGGACCCTACAATGGGTAGTGGTTCTTATGATTATTTGATGTTGGATGGAAATTTATTTAGGGAAACATATTAGTGCACCCCTATTGGTTCAATGAGAGAAAACATTATAAGATAAGATTTAGTGGGGCATGGATAGATACTTTGGTATTAGTAAGATGACTACTCTTGTGGTGGAGAAGTATTATTATCGAAGGTAAAAAGGGACATAAGTAGCATTACATCAAGATGTAGAGTGTGCATCGTAGTTTTTAGTGGATAATCTTTGTTAATTCCTGAATATTTGAATTTTTTTAAAATTTGGATTTGGCTAATTTTGAGGGCTTAGGTTGTTCACTATTTTGCCTAAATTTTATGGGTACAAGTTATTTTACAGTTGATTCACCTAGTGTTTACAATAATAGTAAAAGTTTTATATCCAAATCACCTTTTTCGCATGCAAAAAGAGAAATTTGCTTACTGGTCGGTAGCATAATACTACCATCGTCGATAGTTGATACTAGCTAGAACATTTTCTTTCAATTCGTGGCATTCACCAAGATTTTGAAACACATTTATAGAAATTCGCCAAGTAATTGTTGGTGTGTGGGATTTTATGTGTCCTCCACTCACATATGGAGGGTCATCTCACATGGGTTAGGTTTAGGGTTTGCTTGTGTGTCATGCACTAGGGTTACTCAACACCCTATATGTACCCTTTCATTCCTGATTTATGAGTATGCCAAGACACTCCATTGTCTTTCCTGTATGTGCAAGCTTTGTTTCTATTGAGAAAGTTCTTCCATTGTTGATCGATCCTTGCGATTACGCTAGAGCCATTACGATTCCGTTGAGTGCAACTACTTCATGGTGCATCGTTTCCGATTCGATTCTCATAAAATCTTTCATGGTATCAGATATGAGATCGGGTAAATGTACATCCATCATTTGAGTTGCAATTACTCTTGGTGTCATTTTTCATTCCTCATGCAAGTTTTTTTCGATTATTCATTTTTTGGAATCTTGCTAACATTCTTAACAAGTTGTTCTTGGAAAGTTGTTTCGGTTTGCTGTGTTCTTCGTGCATGTGCAGGTATTCCTAAAGCTTTCAGGGTTTTACAGCTACATTTAGCTAATTGTAGCTAAATCTAGTAGATCAGTTAAAATAGAGGTTATTTTTTTTTTTAAATTTTTTTTAAACTGGAAATTTTTTAGATCTCTATTTTTTCTGGTTTCTCTGTGTTTTTTTGTCTTTTTACAGAATACAGGTTTTCCATTTGTGGCTTGGAGGTTAAAATTTCATGTGAAGGGGTGTTTTGTTGTGTTCAACTCCACCAAGCTCCTCTTCTCTCCGACCCAAGCTCCTCCACTCGCCATGACTCTCCTTTCAAATCGTGCTCATCAAACTTCAAACTTGTGCTCAACCAACCGAGTTGCTTTGTGTTTGCTTTATGTGTTTGATCTGTGCTTGGTTCAAACTCGTTGAGTCCTAGCTATGTCCCCGTGTTTTTATGTGGCCAAGTCTTGGCCGAGCCATTTCAACCTCTTCGATCTCGTGTTTAACTCGCCGTTGTGTGGGTGTGTGGACGTGTTGAACCACTACTCTATTTTTTTCTTCATGAGAAAGATCCTTCATCCTACAACATTTTGGTGTGGACGTGGTGCGTTCTCTCTATCATGGACCAATTTCATTCTTGCAGAGCTCTCCTTTTTCTTAGCTTGAACTAAAATTGTATGGTGTTGTTTTGGCTCGCCCTAAGCCTTCTCTCTTTCCCTGTGTGGCCGTGTCTTTCCCTTGGCCATTGGCTTCCTCCCGCCTCATGATCCTTCTCCTAATGGCTTCTCCCACTCCATGTGCTTACGCATATCCGTTTACAACCTAATCCCCGTGTGCTAAGCTCCTTATCCCCCACTTCAAACTCCCTATCTTTCCATACCTGAACAAACCCTTAGCCAAGGTCTCATTGTATCTCTCGGCTGCATTTTGTGGCATTGGCCTCAGACTCGATCCGGTGACCTCCACATAGCTCGGCCATTACACGGCTTTCCCGGCACTTTGATCGCCAACTTGGGATCCTCCCACCTCCAATGGTATTTCAAACAAATGGTAAGTTTGTTAAAATTCATTTATTTCAAACAAACGGTAAGTTTTTTAAAATTCATTTATGGTATGTTTCTAATTTTTTGGTGGGAATTCCTTTTAAAAGGGAAAGTATATTTGAATTTTAATTAAGGATTTAATTTGCACTAGATCTTAATTAGAATTTCTTCGTAATTAATTAGGATTTCATTATCTTAATTAGTTTCTATTTGTAATTAATTAGATTTAATTGTAATTAAATATATTTCTATTAATTATGATTTCTTCATTCTCGATTAGATAAATAATTTAAATCATCTTTTAAATTAACGTTAATTGTCATTTTTTAAAAACTCCAATAGCTTTAAAATTAGCTAAATTGGACATTTCAAAATGGTAATATTTAGGCGTTATTGTCGATTTTTTTACTAATCATGCGCTCAAGTGTGCAGTGACACTCTAGCAGCCCCTTTTCTTTCCGAGCGCTTTTCGGCATTTTGAAGATCTTCGGGACTCATCTTGAGTTTTTCTAAAATTTGTATTTACCCTTATTATTTCTTATGAATAGTGAGCGCATCCACCACTATTCATGTAAAAGGGGGTATCCCATCGATGAGAGACGTTTTTTCTCACAACCAGGATTTGATTTCGCCCCTTTGCGTGTTTTTTGCAAGTTGTGCTTGTTTATGGTGACGACTTGTTGTGATCTATGAAACTTATTTTTGGTCCCCTCTCTTGTGCGTTATTACGCTAATGGAAGGTGAGTGACCAACTATTTCACGTGCACATTCACACCTGATTGTATTTAACGCACTAAACTATAAAGTGCCGCAAAGCAGGGGTGTTACTATATTGTCTGGGTGGTTTGTTTCTTTTATGCATTCCTTCTTTCTCGCTTCACTATGGATGCTTCTTCAATTCATTTGCTTACGTTGTTTAAATTTTTCTAGTGGAGATTGAAAATGATTATGAAACTAAGAGGTAAAGGGTTATCCCGCATCACCATGGGAACTGAGACCGAACCTTTCGATGACCTTGAAAAATCTAAATGGTTAAACCGTAGTGATTAAGCTTTAGGTCTTCTTTGCATGTTTGTTTCTCTGAATTTCTCTTCCACATTGATTCATCTAAAACACCTAATTTTGTGTGGAAAACATTGGATAAAATGTTTGGACAACAAGATGAAATGAGAGCACATGAGTTGGAAAATGAAATACTAGGATTAAATCCTAGTGACTTTGAAAACCTACAAGCCTTCTTCTCAAAGTTTTTCCACACTAGATTGTTGCTAAAGGAATTTAAGTAGAGAAGAAAGATTCCCAATTGATCTTGTCAATTCTTTCTAAGTTAGGTCCCGAATACTCCGTCTTCATGTCTACTTTTATGCTATAAAATTTTCCTTAGGAAAATGCTTGGAATATGCCCTCCTTTGACTATTTTTCATCCCAACTCATTCGAGAACAGGAAAAACTCATTTAAATGGGGTCTCTCAAGTCCAATTCACATGCCCTTGTAGCAAGTACTAGTAAGGAAAAGAAGACTGATAATAAGATAGAGAAAACGGATCAACCTAAAAAAAAACCAAGACCAAAACTAAATTTAACACGAACGCTTCGACTTCTGAGCCTAGAGCAAAGAAAGAAAAGTTTTTGTGTTCCTATTGCAAGAAGTCTGGTCATAATGAGCATCTATGTATGAGAAAACAAATTGATCACCTTACTCATTTACTTGAGAAAAATCAAATAGGTGTTCCTAAGTCTATCAAACAAAATGCTCCAAAGGCCGAGTCTTCTACTACAAGAGAGTCTAAATATGATAAGAAGAAAGGGAAGGCCCTCATAGCTCAAGTTGCTCCTTCATTGACATGGATTATAGATTTTGGTGCCTTACACCACATGGATTCTTCGCATGTTGAGTTCTCCAACATCGAACCTTGTGATATGTCCCAAATCACGTTGGGTGATAACACGAAAGTGTTGGTTTCTAGTAGTGGATCGGTAGAGATAGATGGGGGAACATTTAACCAAGTGTTGAGTGTTCCTGATCTCTCTACCAATCTCCTATCGGTTTACCAAATTACTCACCTTGGTGAAGGAATGCGAGTGGAATTTGGTCCTAACTCGGTGATTATTCATGAGCTTAATGATAGTGGCTAAGGGAAAGGCAGATCACCATTCACGGTTGTATACCTTTTCCCACTTTACTTCTAATTTGACGCCCACTTCATTGCTTGATATTGAGAGAAGCGTTAAGTCCTATTCGACTTCTACTTCTCTACCTACTGAGGTTCTTCAACTCTCTGATTCGGATTCTGACTCCTCAGATGATGATGTTGTTGAGCGTGCTCCTCTTCTTGACCCTCAGACTTTTGAGTCTTCCGATTCTGACTAGTAGTGATGATGAGGACTATGTCCCTTCTCACTTGAGTGAAGAATCTTTTGACTCTGAGCTTAATCCTCTGGTCCTCTTTGGGCTAGGAAAACTTTGCGAAGTGCTAGAGATTTAGTTGGAGATACTTGGATATGAGACGTACTTGCTCTTAGATTTTTAGACCCCACTCTTTCTTTGCCTCTACTTCTGATTCAGTTGTCTCCTCTATTTCTTCATGTGATGACAGTTCCACTGACATAGACTCACTTGGTTCTACTTCTTGATGACAAGGATTGTGCACCTAGTTCTGATGTCGAGAGTACTACAGAGGACTCTTCTCCTCCTTCTCTCACTATTCCAGAGAGTGTTGACACATCCCACATCTCATCAGATATTGAGCAGTCTCCTATACAATATCATACAATCATCACACCCACCTCTTTTCCACCTTCAGTGTGTGAGGCCCCTTTCACTCCTCTACCTTCATTGGATGACTCATACCTATCTGACATCACTCTTTTGTTTGTTGAGCCCCCTCATTGGGATGAGTATCTTCCTGACCTTAGTCATATTTTTTAGAGTACACTTGTGATGTACTACAAGTTCCTCATCCATCTATAGGTATTTCAGAGGAGTTCATCATCTCCATTGTTGGGAGTGCCCCTTCTAGGAATCTTACCACTTCCACTTTTCGGAGACTTTCATTGATCCACCCTTGTTTTGGATCCATTTTCTGTTTTGGGGATGTTTTTTTGCCTTCACATTAGTTGGACATCCTTTCTATAGGTGTTCACCCTTCATACTCTGACAGTTTTGCACTCGTGACATTACCTTGGTTCCTTTGCACTCACTTGCTAGACCTATGTCACACTTTCGTGGACCAGACTCAGAGTTCTTCATGCTACTACCTTTGGTTTCCTTCATGGAGTGGGCAGATTTCCAACACATCTTTTATGTCCTTCCTAAGGGTAGACACACAGTTTGGTGTAGATGGCTCTTCTTCAGTCCAGAGGTAGAGGATCTCATCATCGACATTCTTTCTGGGAGACTTCTTAGAGTTGCAAAGTTCAGATCCGTCCATGGCATCTTCTACATCCATCTCATCTCCCTCTTCTTCTCTCTTTTTCATCTTTTTGAGAGATTTCCCTTTTGTACATGGGTACCTTTACAGGCTAGTCTATGGCTAGGACCCATCTTTGGCATCTTTCTTAGATTAGAGAGTATTTTTTTCTCTTGTGGTGGATGTTTTTCCCACTGGGTTTTCCTTCACTACTTGGGACTTATTTTTGTGCATGGGTACCTCATCAGGATTTGTGTTGGGACCCATTTCTTGTTTCGACTTGTCCCCTCGTCCTAAGTTATGATGAGATAGTTGATCAGTTACGAAATATATTTACTTAGCCCCTTCACCGAGGTGAAGTTTCTTACTTGCGGTCTCTCTTCTTGGGGTGAGGTCTTATGTAGCAACTCATCTTCTTCGATCTATATAGTCCTTCTCTTCTTCTTCTTCTTCTTCTAGGAAGATGTTGTTTGTATATGGGTACCTTATCAGGCCTTTAGTTGTCGGGCCCCATTGACACATCTTTCTTAGTTGTTTAGGATTGTCTTCTTGTTCTATCTGACTCATTATAGCCAACTACCCTAGCTTTGATGAAGGGGGTGTTGGTGTGTGGGATCCTATGTTTCCTCCACTCACATATGGAGGGTCATCTCACATGGGTTAGGTTTAGGGTTTGTTTGTGTGTCATGCACTAGGGTTACTCAACACCCTATATGTACCCTTTCATTCCTGATTTATGAGTATGCCAAGACACTCCGTTGTCTTTCCTGTATGTGTAAGATTTGTTTCTATTGAGCAAGTTCTTCCATTGTTGATCGATCCTTGTGATTACGTTGGAGCCATTACGATTCCGTTGGAGTGCAACTACTTCGTGGTGCATCGTTTCCGATTCGATTCTCGCAAACTCTTTTAGTAATATCTATGGTTATTTTTATGGGGTATTAAAAATTACCCTAAGAGTGTACCAAATAACTAAGGGTCACACACAAAACACTAATTTGTATGTTCCATTAATAGTACCTATAGGGCCATGGATTGATTTGAGTATAGATTTTGTGTTTGGAATTCCTAACACACAACAAGGACATGATTCTTTTTTGTTGTGGTAGATAGATTTTCTAAAATGGAATATTTCATTACTTGTAGTAAAACTAATGATATTTATATAGTTACATTTTTTGCTCATAAGTGGTTAGTTGTATGGAATTCTAAGAAAAATCACTTCATATTGGGACACAAAATTTTTGAGTTACTTTGGAAGATGTGTGGATTAAAATGGGGACACGACTACACTTTAGTAGTTCCTATCACACCCAAATTTATTGAAAGATAAAAGTATTAAAAATGATCTTAAGAAATCTTCTAAGACACATAGTTGGAGAATAGCCAAAAAAATGGGATTTTACCTTATCACGGATGAGTTAACTTAGAATGGATTGATTAAAAAAGTCAATAGGAAGGTATCCTTTCCATATTTTCTATGGCAAGAATCCCAAGGGAAATCTAGATTTTATTGATCTACCAAGTCAAGATTAAATAAGTGATGGTGAAAAATCATTTACAAAGAACTTGTTAAAATTACGGAAGAAGTGAGGGAGAAGATGAAAGATAGTAATGAAAGATATAAATAATATGTAGATTCAAGTACAATATTGAATGCATTTGAAGAGGGATATGTGGTGATGGTTCTTCTCATAGAGGTGAGGTTTCCAAATGGGACTTTAAATAAACATAATTATCAAATATTTGGCTATGTAGTATTCTAACTAAAATTAGTGATAATGTCTGCAAGGTAGACCTACCGATGAATTTTCTATTTCCTAAGTTTTTAATGTATCATATAAGCCTCGAGGTCATAAAGAAAATTTTGAGGATGAAGAATAAGTAAACATAAAGAAACATATGCCAAGAAGAAAATGGAGAGGGTGGTGCATGTCTTAGACAAAAATAGTGTCAATACTAGGAATGGGGGCTGCAACATATATTTAGTATAGTAGTAAGGTTTGCAACGAGAAAATAATATTTGGATTCCTGAGTGGGAGTTGAAGAATATCGACAGTGAAAAATTGGATTAATTCAATCAACTTAATTTTTTGGAGAAGAATCATTTTCAACGAGGGAGAATGATGTGGGAGCCTTCCAAAGACATTAAATTTTTATCTAGTCATCATATTGTCTTGAAATTTTATAGGGATTTATATTGTAAATATTATTTCACCATGCCGGGTGAGGTTGATTGTTTGGATGCCATTTTGGCATTTGTTTGTGCCAAATTCCTTCATCTAGGGATCTAAAATTGGCTCGGGACCTTTTTAGGATTTTTAGAACTTAGAATTTAAATAAATTAAGTATCACTTTATAGAATATTTAAACACTTTGTAGAATCCTTAATTTATGGAGTTATTTCATGTGAGTAAAATTTAGGTTCCATACGAGTTGTTTTTATTTTGGGGTCTTTTTTGCGTTTTAGAGTTATTTTTACCATTTTAGGGGTTTTGGAGATAGTGTGAAACAAAAAGTGGATTGTAATGGTTGGAAAGATGAATGTGGAATATAGAATGAGAAATTTGTTTTGATGTTTGTTGAGTTTTGGTAAATTGTGTGTATGTTTTGGAGGTTCTTCGACCTCTTGCAAAAGGATTCAAATTAACAACTTGGTTATGTATTAAACTTGGTTGTGGTTGTGTGGAGCTTGGCAAGTAACTCGGAGTTGGTTGGTGTCAAGATCACCATGCTTAGAACTTAGTAGAAATGTTGAACTCGTCTAAGATATGAGAGTTTTGTCTCCATGAAATTTAATCCCACATCCAATAAGAATTGGTCTTCAATTTATTTTATATGTAACTTCACTTCTAATATTATGTGAAGAATAAGGTGGCAGGAGTTCACCCTCACTTTAAAAAATGTGGACCCCAGTAGTTGATGGTCCCCAACTAGTAAATTACATTTTCCCCACATTCAACCTGTCAAATATTGGATTCTAAAAACAATACTTTTTTCTTAATCACTATATGCCACTTTTATACACCACATTGGTCCACATTTCAAGAATTTATTAGTCCACATCATTATTTTGCAACATGTTCTATCTTTTCATGTTCACACAAAATTTCTATGAATCATAACTTTTACATACAATGTATGTTTGACACCATTCAAAATGCATTGGAAATCTCTCCAATATATCTTGAATGTGCATGTAGTTTAATCACACGTTTAGATCATCTAACCTATTTGGTGTGGGTATCATCTCTTGACCAGATGTAATACTAAATTTTTTAGAGGTATTCTCTTGAAATGGAATCCCCTTTCCTCTTCTTGATATATTTTTTTGATACGTTATTTAATTCCTTATCTATGTGATTGAAATATTAAATCATACATGTGCTAGATCACGTTACCAGCTTTTTTCACATTTTTTATTCTTCGTTCTAATGATGCAAACATGGAATCTATATCCTTCTCTACTAGTGTGACTTATTTAGAATGTATGATGTAAATTTATTTTAGTGACACTTATCATCTTTGACATCATTCTAGAGAACACATAGTGGTTCCACAGTTTTAAGTGGTACATTATTTATTAATAATCAAATCGGGAGTGTTGAGTATAATGAAACCCCAATCTCATTGACATGTTTTAGCTTCATAAATTGGGGATTAGAAATTCTACACAAATTGTGAATAACACCTTTTTTGAGTGAAGTGTGTGTTATAAATTAACCTTTTTGTATTTTCTAGACTTCTTTCTACAAATAATTGTTGGTGTGAAAGTATAATTTTACATTTTATTAGTTTATTAGGTTAATTACACCTCACACATGGTGATTCATCTCACTTAGGTGGGTCATAGGTATTTTAGGAACTTATATGACATTTTCATATAATATGTCATACTCATCATGTTTATCATTTAAAATGAGAGTTACCTCGACATTATAGCATTGCAACTCATCACTCCATCATTGGAGTATGCCATGTCAAGGCATGGGAGTTGCACAACACTCCCCGTCTCGTATTTATCCTTTTTGATCTATGAGTATGATTAGAAATTTTTATTTATACACAAGCTCCTTGAGTTTATTTTTCTTATTAATTACTTGGAGAAATCAATATTTTTCATTCAAGTGAAACTCCATTTATTTGCACATAATTTGGGAAATATGCATGCCCTCTTTCATGGTATCATATCTTTATCTCGATAAACATGTCAATCATTGTTGACTACTCTAAATTTCATGTTTGTTATTATATCCTAGTGCAAGTTTTGATTTGTATTGGTATTTTTCAATATTTGTATTATTTGGTTAATCTAGTTTTTATGAGTTATATGTTCTTAGTATTGTGTTTCTAGTGTCTATGCTGGTTTTGAATATTATGGGTTAATATTGAATGGTAGTTGGCCCATTGGTGAAGTTACTTGCCTCACAAAGAGCCCATCATGGTTCAATTCTTGCTAAGGAAAAGGCTTGGAGATACCGCAATAAAGGATGAGGCCAAGATGTCATCCCTAGGAGAATGGTTAATTTGTAAGAGATTTAAAGTGAAGTGTTCAAGTAGACCTTATAGTGGTAAGGGCTGAATCTTTCCCATATTGGACAAACTAATCTAGCCTTCCCATCGAGATATTACTACTACCACCTCTTCCTATCAATTTCCCCTCTCCCTCTATCTCTCCTTCTTTGAGCTATGTACTCTCCTCACTCACCGCTCGATTTTTCCTTTCCACATCCCAAGTTCAATTTTTGGATCAATTCGGCAAGTTTGAGCTCTTTGTTGAATTATTTTCCTCCGTGACTCGCACAACATCCTCTACACCCACCTCACTCAACATATCAACCGATGGTCCAACTCGATCTTGTATTTTCAAATCCCTTCTATCATCCCCTTTGTCTCACTAAGATAAACCCACCCAACTCACCTTTTTTTCCCTATACGAGCTTTATGTTTATCCTTACATGCTTGATGCATTACTTGGTCTCCTTACCCCACTCTATGATGTCCACATCACCATTGAAAACTTGGTGTGACTCACTTTCTCAACTTCCTTGATGAACTATACAACTCGCCCTAACCATGTGTCATGGTGCTCCAATGCGACCAACCATGTTAAATATCTTCAAATAATCATTTTCGGGGCATCTCACCGACTAGTTAGGGATTAAGAGTTACATCTAATAACAATGCCAAGCTGATTTAAGGGGATCTCTCTTACCTTCATAGGGCCGACTAGTTCACTCTAACATAGCCATTTGGTTCTCAACTCACTAGGTGATCTTGCTCGCATGGAGAATAACTTTTCAGCTCAAAACCTTATGTCTAACACATATCCCAACCCAAACGAGTGACCCATATTATCGAGCTAAGCTAGTCACTTTCAAGGTAACCCCACTTTTATTAGTTTTATTCCTTTTAAAACCTAATTTAAGATAATTCAACTAAGCATTAAACTAAAGGAAAATTAATTTTAAACAAAAATTATATATCTTTTTTTGGGTCAATTTTAGGGGTATTTTTCTTTCCTAAGAGCCTTTCGGAAGTTCTTTTGTAACTTCATACTCTTAGTATATCTTGTAGGTTAGTGTGAATGTGTGCCACAATTATGGAAAGGGAGCCAAATTGCGATGAGAGATGATTTTTCTCACACATAACATTATTTTCCCCTTCTCACTTGTTTTACAACCGTGTTTTTGTGATTTTTATGGTATTTTCTCATTACACGTGATTAAAATTTATTGTGATCTCCAAAATTCCACCGAGAGACAAACTATTTTACATCACACAAACCCATTAGATCTGTAATGAATGTACTAATCATAAAGTGCAAAAATAGAGGGTAAAATGTTATTATGGGATGTGTGTATCCTCTTCTTTTCTATATTTTATTTATCCTTCCTCGAAATGGATGTTAATGTTCCTTTGTTCACATCATTTAAATTTCATGAATGGAGTGAAAAATTATAATAACACTACAAGGTAAAGGGTTATACCGCATCACTATGGGATTGGAGAAAGAACTAACAACCGAACTTGAGAAATGTAAATGATTTAGCCGATGTGAAAAGTCCTTAGGTCTTCTTTGTTTGTCCATTTATCCCGACATTCTATTTCACATTGATTCTTCCATAAAACATGATGAAGCATGAAAAATATGTATGACATGTTTGGTGAGAAAGATGACATGAAATCTCATGAGTTATAAAACATATCCTAGGGTTGACTCTAGTAACTTTGATAACCTATGAGACTTCTTCTCCAAATATTTCCAAATGATACTATTGTTGAAATAATGTGGATTTGATAATAAGTATAGCCAAGTGATCTTATACATTCTTTCTATGAATGGAACCAAATAATTTGTCTTCATTTCTACCTTCCACACCACGAAAGATGATTTAGGGACTTCCTAGAAAATTCCATCACTTGACAACTTTTCTTCCTTACTCATTCGAGAAAAGGAAATTTTGATCCATATATGTGTAATAAGAGAAAAATACCAACATAAGAAATAAGTTAATACCACCCAATTCAAATCCAACATGAGTTCTTCTTCCTCTATTTCTAAGTCTAAACCAAAGGATAAGTGAAACTATTCCTATTACAAGAATTCGGTAATGAAGAACATCAATGCATGAGAAACAAAATTGACCACCTACTCATTTTGTTGAGAAAATCATCATATAGGTGCCTCGATACTATCAAGAAAATTCTCCAAAACCTAAGTCTTATAAAGCAAAGGAAACAATTTTGAGAAGATGAAAGTAAAATCCTTGTAGCTAGAGTAGATCCTTTATCAACTTTGGTTATAGATTTTGGTGACTCATACCACATGGGTTCTTCACAAATTAAGTTTTACAACGTAGAACCTTATGTCATGTCAAAAATAACCTTGGGTGATGATACATACATGGTAGTAGTTGGTAATGGATTAGTGGAAGTTGATGGTGGAACCTTCAATGATGTCCTTAGTGTTCCCCAACTTTCTACCAATCTATTATCAGTCTACCAAATCACCCATATTAGCCAAGGGATGCATGTGGAATTCAACCCTAACTCATTGATCATTAGAGAGATGCACAATGAGTCTACAAATGGCAAAAGGAAAGGAAGAACACCAAGCCCAGTTGTACATATTTTCCAACTTTTCTCCCAACTCTTCTCCCACTAGATTCTTGGTTCACATAGATGATGTTAGTAAGATATGACACAAACATTTTGGCCCTTTGAACTATTGTTACATTGAGAAATTGAGCCAATATGAGATGGTCAATGGATTTCCTCGCGCCACTTTTTCAAAGGGTCTTTATGAGCATTCTTCCTTGGAAATCACCTTAAAGAAACATTTGGAAAGGTAAAATCATAGAGATATTATCATACGCTTGAGCTTGTCTATAGTGATATATCTAACCCTCTTCCTTCTCCTTAATTCAATAGTGATCAATGCATACCTTCATTAATGAATTTTCATGTTATATGTGGGTTTACATTATCAAACTGAAATCTAAATTTTTCGATCACTTTCAGAACTTCAAAGATATTCTTTGAGAAAAAGTGAAAGTTATGTCAAGGTTCTTATAACTGAAAATGGAGGAGATTGTGTGAGTAGTAGGTTCGATGATTTTTACCTCTCGAAGGAATTTCTTTGTCTTTGTAAAGTTGCTTACGGTCCTTGGTAAAATGGAGTTACAAAAAGAAATAACAAAACTCTTAAAGAGATGGCCACCTATATGATCCAATCCAAAACCTTTCCTCCACACTATTTGAATGAAGCGGTGAATGGTTCTTATTATATTTAGATCGTATTTTTCACAAATCAATAAAAGGGATGACACAATTTGAGTCTTGTTATGGACAAAAACCTTATGTTGAGAAATTTTGTGTCTTTAATTAAAATTTCATGAATGGAACATCCAAGATGCAATGGAAGGAACTGGAACCACAATCCAAACCTTGTATATTGTTTAGATATCTTGAATGTGTGAATAATTATAGACTTTTAGAACCCACCAATTATTATCCTTATATAGAGAGAAGTGTGAAATTCCAAAAGACATCCCCTAATTCCACTTCTCCAACTACAGAGGTCATTATGCCCCGCTCTAACCATGATTCAAACTCTTATGATGATATTTTTGAGCCTCTTGCTCTTGATCCTCCAACTCCTTCCATTCTATTAACTATTGATTATGATAGCAAGTGATGACAAGGATTATGTCCCCTCTCACTAAAGGGATGATTGAACAAATTTTGAAACCTGGATCTCCTCCAAGTACATTAATGAATTTTTGATCATGAGTTCCTCTTCCTACATCATTGATTTTTTCAAGACTACCTTATCCAAAAATTTCTCCATGACTGACTTGGGTTTTCTTCATTACTTCCTTGGGATTCAGATCAATCAATATGACTCAAGGATCATCATTTATCAACCTAAGTATGCCCTTTATTTTCTTTCTAGGTTTAACATGGTTGATTGTAAGACATCTCCCACTCCCTTCCTTTTTTATTCAAGTTAGGACATGCTTCCTCCACTCCCTTAGTTGATGGTACCCATTATCTCTAGTTGGTGTGGAACTTGATCGACCTAACCCATATAAGACCAGATCTTCCATTTTTTTGGCATCATTTCTAAATTCATGTAGGTGCCTCATGATATACATTGGAAATTTGCAAATCATATCCTTCAATATGTTATAGAACATACACCAATGGAATTCATTACATGGGGGATAAATATTGATTTAGTGGTATAATTGATTATGATTGGGTGGTTATCTCGATCATGGAAATCTACCTCTAGATACAATTTTTTTCCTTTTTAAGGTCATGTTAATTGGTCACACAAGAAAATAACATTATTACTATATATTGTACATAGGAAGAATAGAGGAGAGAAATCAATGCTACTATAGAAGTTATTTGATTACATGGGATTTTGAGAGAGTTTAGTATTTATTTTTGGTGACCTGTAATCCTCTATTGTGACAACCTTATCCCTATCTCCATCTCTAGAAATTTGGTTCAACATTAGGGATGAATAACATTGAAATACACATGCACTTGATTTATAATTTGATCCATAGAGACAACGTTGATTTGTAGTACTACCGGACTTTAGATCAAGTTGTATACATATTTACCAAACCACTCACTAAAGCCATTTTTCTTCACTTGCACTCTCTTCTAGGGGTGAAGTATAATACAAAATCACATATTCTTATGGTTTTCTAGTCCTCTTTTCTTCTTCTTCACTTTCTAGAAATGTTACAATTTATACACGAATACCTCATTGGGCCTTGTTTATGGGACCCATATGACGTTTATTTCTTTGGTTGTGTAGGAAGTCCTTTTCTAGCTTACCATGCATCCTAAGTTTAAGAAGGGGAAGTGTTTGTGTGAGGGTATTATTATACCTATTATTATTTTATTAGGTTAATTACACCTCACATATGGTGATTCATCTCACTTAGGTGAGTCATAGGTATTTTAGGGAGTTATATAACATATGATATATTTTGTCATAGAATTTTTATTCTCGTCATATGTTTCATTGTCATATGGTATTTATTTTCCATTCTAACATTGTAAGTCCTCACTCCATCATTGGATTATGACAAGTCTAGGCATGGGAGTTACACAACACTCCCCATATGTATTTCTCCTTTTCTATCTCTTGAACAGATAACATATTTCTCTAAGGTGAAGGTACATAAAGGATGTGCACACCTGGAGCATGGCACATTTGAGGGCACGAAAGAATATCATAATAATCATGCGTAGAAAACTTTAAATTTAGAACTTAGCCATTTAGTAGATAAGATCTATTCTTGGAGATAACGTGTAGAGCACACAAAGACATGAAGACTTGTGGTCCACGCAATGGTATTTTGGGAACAAGCAATAGTTGAGCACTATGCATAGTTTAGGCTAATAATAGGATTTCTACTCAGATTTAACTATAAGAAGTCTATTCTTAAGAGCACTTGCATGTTGTGCAACATTTTGAAAAATTTGCATGGTTATTATTAGCATGTGATCTATTTTAATAAGTAAATGGGTTGTATGTAAGGGGAAATTCCACACCCTTGTGTGTGTGTGTGTGTGTGTGTGTGTGTGTGTGTGTTGATTTGCATAGTTTTGTGTGTCAAAATTTAGAGTTATGTTGTTGGTTTTGTTATGCGCATGACTCATGGAGATACTTATGTAATGTAAGAAGCTTATGTGTTTTACAAGTATTTAATACAATGGTTCATATTAGCTGGATAATGGTGTTGAACATGACTGAATCTAGTTCTTGCATGGTAAATCTTGTTATAGTCATTATTTAGTTCATCTTACATATATTCTAAGATCTAGATCTGGTTTATGCATTGTGTGTTGTTTACTATTGGTAATGAATCTGAATACATATATGCACCATCATGCTAACATTCTATACAAGAAACTCTAAAGAGGGACTGTTTGTGCCTTTATGTGCTTCGAGTGAGTGCTCAACTCAAGCTAAGTGATGTGCTAGCACACCTAGGTTATTCACAGTGAATTCTAGGATGCATCATCGCCTTACGTTTGTTGGGACCTCTTTTTCAGCTATTTTCAGGATGTTGCATGATGAAGACATATTGGTTGACCTTAGCAAGTGTTGAGGAGTGGATAGTAGATCTGGAAGAAGAGTACACTCAGAGATTCAACACTGGATCTAAGTTTGACACACTCGCATAGGTTGAGAATTTCTATGATCGCTTATAGAAAGCTTATTTATCATCTTCCCATAGAACTATACGAGTGGTTGGTTGCTTATGCATCTAAAAGGAATTAGAGGTTTCACACACTTTTCTAGATGTAAGAAGAATTTTAGGCTCTCTATGATGTTGATCTAATTTGGACGTGCATTGTGGATACTTGGTTCCATGGTGTTCTAAATAGCTATATTTTGGAGTACTCAATTTCCACTTACTCTTTTCTAGAGGTAGTTGAGTTTCAATTTTTACATTATCCTAGGGGAGCATATCTACATGGAATTATGTTAGTGATCAAGATCTTGATGGTAACCCTGAATTTGGAAGAAAATTCAATGGCTAGATAAACCCCCCACCATGCACGGGGCAAGAGAAGGTGTGGTGAAGGATGGTTAGCCTAATAGCAGAGAGGCAAAGAGAAAAAATGGATTAAGTTCAATGAGGAATGTGAGAGGGATTTAGAGAAGTAGTATGAGGTTGCATAACATATGGCGTTGTGGAGAGATATGGCTCATGAAGGATTTGGAGCTCACACAGAGGATATGGAGCCAAAGCATCTGGAACTCCCCCATTTGGGAAGTAGAGTAGAAAGAGGTAGAGTTGACTTATCAACAAGTTCAGGAGTGAATCAAATAGCCCGTAAATTTATGGGTCAGATAGATGTCTTACCTCGTTATTTGGAGGATCAAGTTAGAGGAACTTTTCAAAGCGTGTTATCGCCACATGAGAACATAGGCGCGTAGAACTTTGGATTCACATCGGGAGCAGCAAAACTTTTAGATCAGAGGAGTTCATTTTATCACCATTGTTGGGACACATGGAAGTGCATCCTTTGGTTTAATTCTGTTACAGGGGAGGATCAGGAGGAACAGGTGGCTCGGGATCTAGTGGATCTGGTGGATTTAGAGGCAGAGGTAACACAGGAGGTTCTGGATCTGGTGGGCATGGTCCTCACCAGCCCCAAAATATTTACATGGAGATGTCACTTCATCTCCCAAAGTATAGGGGAATAGAAGATGTTGTTGAGCATGTCCATATGTGTGAGATATTGTGGCGTGTAAAAGGAATTATAGCTTCAAAGCACAAGTCCAGTCATTTTGCAACTATGTTATAGGGATACACGCACAGCTGGTATAGGAATTTTGACCCTGATCAGACTTGTGTGGATTATATGGTGTTATGAGATGCTTTCATTAAAGAATTTTATATCCCTGAGTTTGAGTAGAAAAGTATAAGCGTGCTCAAGGATATCAAGCAAGGACACTACTGAGAGTGTCTAAGAATATGATGCTCATTTCAAAACACTCTTTTCTAAACTATCATATGATATCCATGCAAGTTAGAAAACATAGTGGTTCGTCGGAATTCTAATCATGCCTTTTAAGATGGTGCTCTCACATGATACTTATACTGAGACTCGTGCGAGGCACTTGAAGCAACTTTGCATGTTGAGGAAGTCGGGAGAATAGACACTGGAGTGAGCCCATTATTAGAAGCTCAGATTGCAAAAATGGAAAAATAGTTAGAGAAACTATCATCTAATATAGCACATGAGACATGTATTGGAATTTGGTGCATAGATTGTGAAGTAGAGGGAATACTAAGGATAGTTTTCCTCACAGATCGGTGTGCTCCTTATTATTGGAATGTGAGATATGTCATTTAGACCATGATGTAAGCCACTTTCCATTTTTCCAACAAGAGATAAGAAAAAATGTGTCTAACTACTTTTGTGAAATGTTTCGGTCCACAACTCACAATACTGAAGATTACAAAGGTTGATTGATCAGATCCATGATGCCATTGATATTGGTGTACAAAGATGGAGTTTTGAATAACTCTAAGGATAAAAGTGAGCAACATGATCATGATCACACTCAAGGGTGCTATGATCAAAATGAAGGGAACTTTAAGGGAGGTCATGGTAGAGGTTGAGGATACTATGGTGGATTCAGAGGTCGAGGCCACAATGGTGGATGAAGTGAGTTCCCTCATGGAACATGTTATATGTGTGGATCCCTTGACCATTACAGGTGTGAATTTCCTCAAAACATTACTTGTTCTTTTTGTAGAAAGAATCATAACTATGAAGAGTGCCCAGACTTATATGAACATCTGAGAAAGAAGCACAAACAGGAGAACAAGGGTGCATGGATGGTTAGAATACAACACGTTGTGGAAAACCAATGGATGCCAAAGTTAGCACTGGATCTTGAGGTAGTACCTATGAAGATTACTACACACGTTGAGGCTGCACATGCTAAAGAAACATTGCAACAGAATCCTACCATTACTAAGGAGGATGTTTTACATGCAAAATACCCAGACCCTACACATCAGAAGGAGGTTTATCAGAAACCATGGAGGTACTCAGAAATTTGCAGGGTGAAATACAGTTGTTTAAAGGAATAGTCATAGAAGTTGGAATAAAAGAAGGAAGTTGAGACTTTCTAGTCGATGTTGATGATCTAAAGGAAGTATGCAAGATGTTACATCAGAGAACATTATTCCATTACTAGGGAGTTGGTTAAAAGGAAACACTCTACACACAGGTATTGAGAACAGAACAAAAGATTCTACATGTTAATCTCCCTCCTCATAGTTTAGATTATGACAAGGAGATTACTCTAAATGTTGTTGTGGATGGATGGCTTTTGAGAAATATTTTGATTGACATAGGCACTTTGGAAGTGAATGTGCTTACCTTATATGCATGGGTTTAGATGGGAAGACCTCCATTGTAACCATCTTCCAATGTGTTGTATATGGAAAATTAGACTAAGGCCACGCCAATTAGAGTATTGAAGGATGCATCCATTACTATACAAGGGGCCAAGTTCACTAGGGACTTTGAGGTCTTAGTACTTGTAGAAGTAGATAGCTTCCCAGATCTACTTGGGTGCCCTTGGTGTTATGCAAATAATTTTGATCTACATTTCAATAAGGGATATATCAATTTTGAGAACAAGGAAGAATGAGTTATTATCCCTTTGATAGACGGAAATATACACCTTATGTTGATCCCTTAAGTGAAGAAGACCTAAACATAATTTATGTGCACACCATTCAAGATCCAAAAGCACTTGAGCCATATAAGGAAGGAATTCTCTAGTGGGATGATGCACATTCCATTAGACAAAAAGCTAGAGCCTCTTTTTATCACAGGTATAATTTACCTCATAACTGATACTAAAATTATTTCCTATGATAATTTGGCACATAGCATTTATGAGATGATCGAGCACAAGGTAAGAAGTGTAGTTGTGTGCGTAAATAGACCACATTGTGTTAGGTGGTTAGGCAACAACCTTGTACCCTGGTACATTATCAAAGGAAACCCGAGGTATTCCTGTGAGCCATGGAAGTACAAAGTGGAAGGATCAGGTGGATAGAAGGAATATGTTAGTTTATACCTTGCACGGGACAACAACGCGTTGGTGGATGGTTCATAGGGATAATCTCATAGAATGGAGAGAAGTGAGAATTTCTCTATCAGCTCGATTTCTTAGGAGTAATGCACCTACTCAAATCTATGAATATCATGGTAATAATCATGTTTAGCACCATGTTCAATAGTGTGAGAGACTTTGGATAGAGGGGTAGGAAGCTTTACCACCTTCGTTGTGGGTGCACAAAATTTATTTCACCTTGTGAGGTTACGTGCGTGCTTGGTATGTTTATGTGGAGTTGCATAGAGAGAGACTGGAAATTGGAAAGACTTGACTATAAGAATGATCCATACTTTTGACTACTTCTCCACTAAACCTCCGGTGAAAGAGGAATTACAGGTTATGAAGCACTTGACTATGGGAGATAGTGCAAAGGCTGAAGAACTCATTCAGGATTTATTTGGTGAGTCAGACCTAGAAGCACATTTTGATGAAGTAGATGAGACAGATGCAGAACTGCTTGAGTGTGCTTTCCTAGAGAAGGAGAAAGGAAAGATGGTCTACATGGTGGATGATGAAGAAGTGGAAAATTTGGACATAGATCATTCAAAGGGTACACATGAGGTATTAGACAGTGTAGATGAGAAGGTGCGCACCTACCATGAACCTATGAAGACAAATAAAGTGAACATTGACATGAATGCTAAACCTAAGGAGGCCATAATTGGAGATTATTGGTTTGACTCTGAAGTGGCTAAGATAATTGAGTTATGCGATTTCCAAGACTTTTTTCCTAGGGGCTACCATGAGTTGAAAGGAGTGCATGAATATTTGGGTGAGATGAAAATTAAGTTAAAGGAAGGTGCACGCCTGGTTAGGAAGAGACCTTATAGGATGAACCCTAACCTACGCATAAAATTTAAAGAAGAAATTGACAAGATGTTGGAATCTAGCATTATTGATCCCATAGAGGAATCAGAGTGGGTTAGCCCTATGGTAATCAACATAAAGAAAGATGGAAGAATTAGGATTTGTGTGGACTACATGGAGCTAAATGTTACATGTGTGATTGATCCTTTCCCTACACCATTCACTAAGGAAATATTGGAAGGTGTTGTAGGGGCGTAAAATTTACTCTTTTATAGATGGATTCTCTGGGTATCATCAAGTAAGAATTGATAAAGAGGATCAAGAGAAGACAAATTTCACCACTGAATGGGGAAGTTTTTCATACACGGTGATGCCCTTTGGATTGAAGAATGTGCCTACAGTATTTTTACGCATTGTTGTTCAAGCATTCCAGGATTTTATTCACAAATTCTTGCAGGTTTACTTGGATGATTAGACCATGTATGGGCTTATCAAGGATCATTGTGACAATTTGAGGTTAATGTTTGAGAGGTGCTAGATAGTTAAGCATCTCTTTAAATATTAGGAAGTGTGTATTTGCTACACCTTTTGAACTCTGTTAGGGCATATCATCTACAAGGAGGGTTTGTTGGTAGATCCACTAAGGTTACAATCATCTTAGGCTTGGAGGATCCTACTAGTCAGAGTGAGGTGCGTGGATTCTTGGGCCACACAGGGTATTACAGAAATTTATCAAAGGATATGCTAATATTTCCACGCCCTTGGAAGAGTTATTAAAAGGTAAAGGGAAGTTCTATTGGGAGAACCGCAACAACACACATTTGAAGCACTGAAGGAGAGGCTTACTATGACACCTATTCTACATTTTCCTTCATGGAATCTACCCTTTCATGTACATGTGGATGCCTCTAGCATGGCCATTGGTGTAGTTCTAGCTCATCCTAGAGAAGGTATTATAGATCATCCTATTTTCTTTGCTAGCATAAAGTTGACTCCTACAAAATAGAATTATACAACTACGGAGCGCGAGGCTTTGTCAATGATCTACGTGTTGCATAAGTTCCTACAAGTACTTGCTAGAAACACCTTTTTTCTATACATATCACATGGCATTGAGATACTTAGTGAACAAGCCCATCTTACAGGGGCGCATATGCCAATGGGTTCTCTTGTTCTAGGAGTTTGACTTTACAAAGTGGTGGTAAATCCAGTAAAAGTAATTATGGTCTAGATCATTTATCAAGGATTCAATTAGGAGAGGATGCACAAAGTATTAAAGATACAATGTCAAATGCACAGTTATACAAAGTTGAACGCGGACACCTCGAGTTAGAGGATATTGTTGTATTTTTATGCATGTATGGTGCCCAAAGGAATGAAGGCCTTGGAAAAGAAACAACTTGCAATTGCACCGCACCTTTCATGTTGATCAATGGTGACTTATACAAACTAGGTCAAGATGAAGTATTACGTTGGTGTGTACTGGAGCATGAGTGCATGAAAATCATGGAGGAGGCTCATGGTGGTATTGCAGGTGGACACTATGTAGGTGACACCACCGCGCACAAGATTCTACTAGCTGGTTTATGGTGGGAGACCTTATATAAGGATTACAAGGAGTATTGTAAGGCATGTGATCATTTTCAAGTGCCTTGGAAAACTTAGGCAGAGAGATGAAATTCCTTTGAGGCCTATTACTAGCGCAGTAACCTTTTGAGAAGTGGGAAATAAACTTTGTGGGTCTTATTTCCCAACCGCACGTAGAACTAGATCATGCTATATAATCACTTGCATGCATTATCTTACAAGGTGGGTAAAATAAAAACCTATTAAATATTGTACAACAACAACATTAGCAAGGTTCTTGTGGGAAAATATTCTTACCATGTATGGATGTCCTTTAATTTTGACAAGTGATAGAGGCACTCATTTCCTTAATGAGACCATCAGGATATTATTGGATGAATTTATGGTTGCACACCATAAGACAACACCTTATCACCCTCAAGAAAATGGGACTACTAAGGCTTTCAATAAGATATTGAGCTAGAATTTGACAAAAAATTGTGATGTTGGAAGGAAAGATTGGGATGATAAAGTTTCTACTATGCTTTGGGCATATAGAACAACCTATAAATGGTTGAATAAGGAAACACCCTTTCAGTTGGTGTTTGGCATAGAAGTAGTTCTTCCCATGGAATTCATGTTACCTTCTTTGTGTATTATGCATGTGGGAGGTCTAGCTGATGAGAAAGCATTGGAAGAGAGAATTGACAAGTTGATATAGCTGGATGAGAGGCATGTCATAGCACGTTGGAGTCAAAAGAAAGAAAAATCTAGGCATGACACGACAGAACATCAAGGAAAAGAAGCTTGAGGTTGGGAAGATGGTAATTCTTTATGATTTAAAGTTTTTGTGCCACCCAGGAAATCTTAAGGTGCATTGGTTGGGACCATATGTTATCACTCATATACTTGAATCAAGTGCTTGCTAGTTAGGGTGCTAGATGGAGCACGGTTACTCCGATAACTTCAACAGGAGTAGGTCAAGCCCTACTATAAATAAGACTTCTTAATGTTTATAATAAAGAATTATTTTCATTTAGATTATATTTCTCTTATTGCATTTCCTTTAGATGTGTTTCCTTCATCGCTGATATGCTTTGTCAATTTAGTTCAGTGTTTTGTGTAATAAGTGTGCTTACGTGCCGGAAGTTGATTGCAATCTGAAGTGTTTTTATGTGTAGAGGACTGCACATACCCTTAGTGTGGGGTGGTTTTCATTCAAAGATGGGTATGCATAAGGAAATACTTGTGTAGGTGGTTTCTCTTGTTAGAAAGTGTAGATAGTATGGAAAGGTGTTGCTAGAAAGAAAATTGCTCCTAAAGAAGACCATAGTTGGAAAAATGAATGCATAGTGTAACGTGAGGTAAGTTGTGGCCATAAAAACTACTTAGAGGAAGGCACAGTGGCAAGGTACTTTAGTGCATGGAAGCACGCAAAAGGAGGTATGTAGCCAAAAGGTAGAAAGGCACACTAGAAGGTTATAGTTGTGGTGCACAGGTGTATCGCGCGGAAATTTGGTAAATGGTCAATTAATGAGAGGATCGGTGGTAGGTGGAGGAGCAATAAATGTGATAAATTTTTCCAAATCTATATAAGGATGATGATGTGGGTTCATTTTTACCTTTTGATCACGAGTATTTGAGCGAGCTAATTGTGATCGAGTTGAGAAAGACGTGTTGAGGTGCAAGAGAGCTGTGAAACTAGCGAGGAGAGTAGATTTGTGCATGAAATTGGCTTGCATCCCCATTGGAGAAGGGTTTGAGTAAAGCAAAGGCATGTGGAGAGGAGAAATAGAGCATCATGGTTTGAGAAGAAGATAGGGCACGTGATTTCAAGCTAGGGCATGGGAGTTTTCTTGATAGAAGTAAAAAGGCGTAACCTTGTCTTACCATGGCACCAAGGAGAGCACCTGGAGTAGGAAAAAAGGGGAAGAAGAAGGTAGAAACCAAGGTGGAGATCGAGGATGCCCCTCGAAAGAAATTTTTCAGAAATGTAGTACCCAAAGGACATAATCATGGGATGTGACTAGGATTCTCACGTTCGCAGGAGAAAGGTAAGTGACTACAATCATTGCACAAATGACAACAAGGAAGAGTTGGATGTGTTGTTAAGTAGAAAGACAAACAAGCACATAGTCAATGACATGCATGTCTATGATGATGCTGGAGAGAAGTTGTTGAAGAAGGTAGGGGTCTTGTAGCTATATGAACTCCCTTACTTTGGAAAACCTGAGAAACTATATCAATGGCTTATGAGCAGAGTCCATGAGGACTTCTTTTATTTTGTTGGGCGGTGGATGAGGATCACCGTGCCCTTAATTGCGAGCTTGATAGGTTTAAAGGGAATAAGGACAGAGATTACCAGTGACTTATCTAACAAAGAAGCTATTTTGGCCACCCACAAGGAGTTGGGTTACTCAAAGGGTCCACGTGGAATGGACATTTACAAGTTAAGGAAGTACCCTATTGTGTCAGGTGGTCATGCACTTACTCACAAAGTTGAATGATCAAGAGAGGTGGTCACAAGTGAACACCATGTGGCTACACATTTCCAAGAAGATGTCACAGGGGAAATTTACAACTTGGTAGGATACATAGCAGATACCATCATTGAAGAAGTGTGCAAAGGTGAGAAGATAAGATTTGGCGCCATTTTGTTATCTCTTGTTTTTGTTGAAATTGGAGTGCCCAATGGGCCAAAGAACAAGATTTGGGAGTATCTTGTAGAGAATAAGTCTCTAGCAGAGAGGTTTGAGAAGTATTTATGTGAGGGATCTATGAGTGGCCCGTTCAAGCAAAGGGCTAGAGATGTGGTATGACAGACTTCACGCAGACCTTTGAAGAGGAATGGAGAATTCCTAAGGAGTTTCCATTAGTAGTTGGGAAGTTGGTACAATTTTTTGTGTACCAACACTTTTGCATTGCATATTTTGTAATGAAGGATGGGACATGGAGTCCCAGTGTAAACTCCCTTACGCCTTTACAATATGATTCTTCTAGGTGGCAGTTCACAGGTTTTTCGATGTGCAAATTTTAATCTACAATGAAAATAAGGGCAGTGTGACTATCATACCTTGAGAAATAATTACACATACCCAGATAGGTATGATTATATTGAGAGGTTCATTTTAGATGATATAACAATGATTCGTGTCGGGTTTGGTCATTGGCAACAGTGGGGCCACGCTGATTTATATCCAGCTTAAGCCTAGGCTGGAAAATGGTAAGTATGTTGAAAATGAATTTATGCTACTAGGCCCGCCAAAGGGGAAACATACAGTTGGGATCCTGGCGGCTGAAAATCCCACTTCACCATTAGAAGAAGAAGAAAATGAGGAGACAATAAGAAGAGGAGGAAGACTTAGAAATAGACACACCAGACTTAGATGCAGACCCAATAAATGAGGAACACCAATTTAAAAGGGTGTTCAGAAGGAAAAGGACTTAGAGTGCAAGGCCATCAAAACCTCCACGTAGATCACCTCGGATCCCCCTCACAGAGAATTACCTGACAATATGAGGAGGAGAAATTTAAAGCTCAAGGAGGATGAAGAGGATGAGTCTAGTGAAAGTGCGTCAAGGACCCCGGTGCAACCCAAAATACAGAGGAGCCTCGTGATGAGGAAATGAAATATGATGAAGAGGGGGTTAAGGAGACAAAAGAGGAGATGGGAAATCCATCTAGACGTGCCTCACTCCACACAAGAAGGTGAAGGACCCACTGCAGATTCTAGCACCCAGTTCCCAAGGGAAAGAAAAAAAAGAAAGGAAAGGCAGGTGAGGACTATGTGACTCCAGCTATGGGGTACATAGAGGAATCCAACAAGATCATAACACTAGAACATAATAGGGCCAAAGGATTTATATGGATGGGAGTTAATGGACCAAAAAAGGCCAATGTGTGGACTAGAAAGCAGTTTTCCTAGTCCATGTAGACACACATAGATGAAATAGATTTTGATGTGTGTGAGAATTCATGTGTCTCGTGTTGGGTAAAGAAGTAACCACAGATTAGGAACATGAATAAAACCCTCCTGCGATATTTGATGTTCAAGTAAGAAATGCCTTGGTTAAGGTATCTACTGAAGTGGCGTGGAGGAACATTGATAAGGTAGCCACCATTCGAGCACTACTTGAAGATAACAAGGATAATACTATAGAGATAAAGCGCTTGAAAGTAGAGAAGGAACGAGAAGAGGCAAAGAATGAGGCCTTTGTTAGCATGGCTAAGGAACTTGGTGATCATATCCTTAAGGTAAGGCCTCATTTGGAGTCTAAATTTCCTCATAAGTTTCCCTCTGCAATGCATTATTTGTGCACTCTGGTGGATCTGGTTTTGAATAAAGATCTCGTTGTTATGGCCACACCAAAATATCTTGTAGAAGAACTAGATATATTCTAAGATCTAGATCTAGTTTATGTATTGTGTGTTTTTACTATTGGTAATGAATTTAAATACCTATATGCACCATCATGCTAACATATATATCCAAGAAAATATAATGAGGGACACGGTGACTTTGCATGATTCAGTGAGCACTCAACTCAGTGCCGAGTGATGTGCCAAAGACACCGGGTTATTCACAATGAATTCTATGTTGCATCATTATCTATGAGTATGAGTAGACCATTTTTCTCTATGCACAAGTTCCTTGATTTCATTTTTCTTTCTATTTACTTAGAGAAATCATGTGTTTTTGTTTGAGTGTAACTTTTTTGATGTATATGTAATCCATGGGATATTGATGCCCTCATTCATGGTATAATATATTCCTCTTGATAAATGTGTCGCTCATTGTTGATTAATCTCAATTTAATGTTTGTTATTATCTCTTAGTGAAATATTTTTATCTATATTTGTATTTGTGCAAGATTTACATTATTTGGTTTGTCTATTTTTATAGGAGTTATATATGTTAGGTCTTGTGTTTCTCAAGACGTCGGTGTAGGTTTTAAAACATTGTAGGTTAATCATGTAAAATTTTCAAAGTGAAGGGTTCAAGTGGAGATCTTGGTAGTAATTTCTAACTCACCCCTAGGTCTTCCGATCTACTACATCTCGCCACCAAGTTGTTTCTACTACCATATCTACCTGCCAAGTTCCTTTCTCCTTCTAAATCTCTTTTGTTAACCTCTATACTCTCCCTACCTACTACCGAGCTCTCCTTTCCACCTCGTAAGATAATTTTTTGGCTTAAGCGGAAAATTTTGAACTCTATGTTACATTGATTTTTCCTTCTATGACTTTCCCAATCTTCTCGACACCCACCTTGCTCCGTGTCTTGGCTAACCATCCAACTCAATCTTGGTTTTTCAAAGCCATGTCGACATCCAATCCACCTCTCCATGCTAAACCCGTCAAGTTCACCTTGTGTTCCCTATGTGAAATTTTTTGACATTCCTTTTTTCCAAGTTAGTCAGTCTCCTTGATTTTCTTTACGACCTATGCCTGCAAGATTGCAAAACTATTTCAAATCGCTCAATTGAATTTCTCAAAGCATTCTATAACTCTCTTTAAATATGTTATGGTGTTTCAATATGACTCGACCCTACCGCATATTCAGTCAATTTTTGTTTCTTGAGCATGTCATTGATTATATAGGGAGGGGGATTTACATCTAATCACCACACTAAGTTGATTTGTGTGGATCTCACCAACCTTGTTAGGGCTGAATTGTTCACTCTAACTTATCTAGATCACCGCTCGACTTGCCAAAGACATCCTACTCGCATGGAGGATAGCTTGCTAACGCAATACCTATTTTCAAACACACAACAAAACTAGACTTGAAAAGTAAGCTCACCGAACTAATCTTGTCACTTTTACATTAACCTTTATTTTTTTAATATTTTTTTGTTGTTTTTATTAATCTACCTTAGGTTGATTAAAATAAGCATTAGATTAACAAAAATTAGTTTTAAGGGGAAACTATATATCCTTTTGGGTCATTTTTAAGAGGTATTGTTCTTTTTTCAAGATCCCTTTTCGGAGGTCATTTTGTAATCTCGTACTCTTGTTATTGATTACGGGTTAGTGTGCGCGTCTTCTACAAACCTACATGAAGGATCTAAATTGCGATGTGAGACAATTTTCTCACATGAAGTCTTCTTTTTAGCTTCTTGATTATTTTATGACCTTATTTTTGTGCTTGTTATGGTTTCATCTTGTTACACATGATTTAAACTTATTTTGGTCTCCACATGTTGGCTAAAAATAATTATTTCTATATGTAGTCAATAATTAAAGGAACGATAGTCCCTCCTCTTTGATGGGGATGCTCCATTGCACAAAGTAAAATTCAAATCCTAAAATATTTATAAATACACACTCTATTGAATCTTGTTTAGGATGATAGTTCCATTAAGTAATTTCGTAATTTTGAATACAGAGGAAAAAATTTAAGAAAAGAACAAACTTAGATGAAGGAAAGTTATTAGGAATAATATTTTCAAATATGAAGGAAAAAATGTTATTTTACTTTATCATGTTAGTAATATTCAAGAATACACACATCTACATATAAAGGAAATCCATTGATGTAAATAAAATATAAATTGAATCAAAGTTCAATGATTCTTGGAAAACAAGGATGAACTCAAAGTTTCACTATCCAAAACATGTATATAATGCAAAAATCAAACAAAGATATGGAGGAAGGATAGAAAGAACACGATGGAAAGGATAATTTCTCTTTTGTATTAAAAATTAATATCTTTTTCATAAAAATTACCAATATCAATCCGCTTATAATTGAAAATTAATCCATTTATAGGAAAGAGGGGGAAAATAACTATCTAAAATAACTAATTATTAATTAAGTGACTAATCACGTAATTAGTTAAGTCACTTTTTAAATTACTTTTACATTTAATAATACTCTTGCAAAAAAATCGATTACACAATATAACAATTAGCTATAAACAATGAATAGAATAAGGAAGGGAGGAAATAGAAGAAGTAAAACTTTTAATTTCAACACATGCATCCATAATTTTATGACTATGATTGATATTTCTACTTCTTTCTACACAATTTTGTTAGCAATATTAATCATTCATATGTAGAAATAAAATCACGCACTTGGGTACATTTCTATATCCTAAAAGCATACTTTCATTCATATGATTCATAAGAAAGAAAACTAGTAATTAACAACTATCTTTGGCCTCTTTGTTTTGTTTTTTATCTTCTTTATGGTATTTTACACCCTACAACCCACAGTCGGTATTTCATTTTCTTATCTTTTATGACTCGGACACCAAGTACCCAACTCAGATGCAAGCATCGAGGTGCCCTCATCCCCTCTTGGAGGCCCCGACCTATTTTAACCTTACTCACTCTTTTTGGGCTTATTTGACCTTTTGGGAATCTTATATTTTATGGGTCGACCTTCCAGTTTTCAATTACAAAATTCAACCAAGTGAATCATATAAATACAAAGATATGTGACCAAAATAAAGGACCAAGCTCTAAGCATCTATTATCATCACCTAAGGTTGCATCCAAAGAAATCTAATAGCATCAAATGCATCCATCTAACATCCATACAAGGGACAAGGACTATATTTTATGCATACACTTCATAGGAAGAGGTGACGATGTAATTCCAAGTTTAAACATAGATGTTACACCAAATGACCAACCTATTGAAAACACACACTCTTTACCAAATTATGAAGATGAACGACAAATAGAAAATGAACAATGTTTAGATGATGTTAAAAAATCAATTCCATTGAAATCACCGATTAAAATTTTGTGGAAAACACCCAGAATTTTACTTGAGATAGATGAAAATATTTTAAATCCAATGCCTAATAAGATTTTTCAAACACTTGTAGAATAAAATCTCATCGAGATATGGAAAACATATTTTAATGACTTAAATGAAACAAGTAGATGTCAATTATTTGTTGAAATGATGAAAAATATTAATTATAGACCTACAATGAAAACCCTTGGTCTAAGAACATCTAAGACCAACAGTGAAAAATATATTGTAAAAAATCTAATGAATGCATACCAATCAGTAGGTTCAACCTCATGTACCAAAGATAGTAATGTTACTCAACGTGTTATTACATCGACTATAGTAAGTAAAGCAACAAAAAAATCTTGTTTAATTAGAAAAACAAGTAGTGCACTAAAAATAAACAAGAAAACACTATACAAAGCTCTCAAGCGTCGTGAAAGAATTGAAGATACAAATAACAATGAATTATGGGCATTCTCTGGTAGACTACCATGAAAAGACAAAGACATAGTTGATGAGTTAAAATCAAAAAAATTAGAATTTTGGAAAAATAATACAAGGGTTTCACCTAATCAAAAATATGTTTTAAAAAGAAGAATTGGTTCTAGAAACCATGAAGAAAATCCTAAACATTTTTTTAGATATGACACAAACACAAGCTTTTTAATAATTTTAAAGAGGTTCATCCGAAATAAAAATTAGTCAAATATATTTTGAAATTTCAAAACCTTTTTATGTTAAAATAAATAAGTCACGGACTACTTGTATTTATAGGATCCATATTGAATTCGTTATGCATTATGATATTTTCTAGCATAGATATGTTAATTTTCATACGAGAGAATATTTTACAGAGTGTATGATAAATGTTCCACCTAAATCTGCAAGAGAATTCATCTCAAGTTTTTTTGTACAAGAGAAGAAGGACAATCTTTTTATAAAAATCATGTTTAGAAGTAACTTATGATACTTGTGGTGGTTTGAAATGTTTGCAAAGAATTATACACATAGAGAATACACATGTAATTAGAAATGAACTAGTTAGTTTTGGAAAATACAAGTCGAGTGACATACACTTAAAAAGATGGTAATGAAGCCAAAAGTTGTGAATTAGTGAGTAATGAAATAAGTGTATCAAATTTTATCACTATATTTTGAGAGAAGCTAGTGTATGAGTATGCATGACATAGACACAGAGCTCGATAGTTAGATGAGAAATTTAGGCTATGCAAACACACATTTCCTCTTGGTACCATTTTTTCAGGTTGTTGATTTTGCAAAGAACTATACTCTATAACCACAAAATGAAGTATAATCGTAATACTACTAGTCTATTCAAGTTTCCATATTTGTACATATAGTATTCACTCATGCTCTTGACAAATACAGAGGAAGAGAGAAATATTTTGAGGGAATACCATTTCTATATTAGTGATGATCGTGGACATTCATCATAGTTCGTACAAGGTTGTTTCGAGATCTTCTATGGAAATTTGAATAATGAAACATCATATTTGATAAGCACATCATATGGTCAGATAATTGTACTTCACAATTCAAGAACATGTGAATGTTTTATTGGTTGAGCAGGATGCATAGGAAAATTAGTGTTCAACATTTTTGGAATTTCACTAAGGCTAGACATGGAAAAGGAGAACATGATGGTGCAGGAGCATGTGTTAAAATAGCCCTAGCAAGAGAAGAATTGAAGTACAAATATGGTGCCAAGTTGATCGATGCAAAATCCATCATGGAATGGTGTAAATCAACAATGGGTCTAAGTAATAATGGTAATTATACAGTTCGTAATTTTTTTAGTCAATAGAAGAAGCTAATTTTACAAAATATGAAGATTGTTGTATACTAATGGATCTAGTGAGTTGCACTCTTTCGAAGTTCAAATGTAGGTTCATGGAATATTTATATAAGGAAAATGGCATGATTTTTCTCTTTATGTATGCATTCATTTTGGGATGAATACGTGTCAAAATAATGGCTTGATGAATGGTGTTGTAGACTATTGTATCCACTTGACACCTATCAACATCCACGAGCTCTCTGACTCACGGTGAGAGAAGAAGCAATTGAATTTGAGCATATATCAAATCTAGTGCAACCAGATATTATATATCTACATTATTTTGTAAAAATTTATAGTTTTTCTCATGTTAGGGAACTTATAAATGAATCAATTATTGAAACTAATGATTTTGTGTACAATGTGATGTAGGTCATGTTTTTACGGTTGTTGCAGAAGAATATAATAAAGAAGGAACATCTTATTATTTGTGTCATTGTGTTGAGGTAAAAATAAATTGATAGCCCCAATCATAGATGGATAAGGCCTAGAATATCCTACGGGGTTTGTGGTTATTACCGGAACATGGCTAAGAAGATACCCAATAAATAATTCCAATGTGTGGTTGTTTGAGGACTTTGAAACTCATAGAAATATTCTTCATTATTCTCACCTAGTTATTGCATCTAATGTTCAATTGATTAAATATGGAGGCATACCACGTAATAAGATCTTTTGGAAAATTCATGAGTCTTAGCATGAAGCAATACTTGCCACCCTAAAAATTAGATTGGACCCAGACGGTTCACTCTGGATTGAATTTGTACAAATGAAGATACAAAAAGCGCCCTTGAGCATACCAAGAGGCTTACTTTCTCAAGTCAAAGGTATGTTCACTTAACATTAAAGATATGTACATCTACATGAATTTAATTTGAATATTTACTTTAATAATTTTATTTTTAAATTGTTTAGGTTTTAAAATTCTATTTAATTATTTATTAACATGTTTATGTAGGTTAGTGGTGCCAAAAATCTTCCACTTTCACATGGTTTTCACTATTAGTAGAGAAATTATTATTCTCGAAGCTAAGAGAAGCTAAGGAAAATTAAATATTGGAATTGGAATTCTCGAAGCGTGAAATTTGTTTCAGAGTGTGAAGAAATTGACATTTAAGAGCACAAGTATATGTGGGGAGAAAAATTGGAACAGATGTGTAATATGCATTACAAGGCACAAGGAAGATGCCATATACATTTAGTTACTTGTCCCACCTCTCATAAATAAGGTATTTGTATAAGCAGACTCAATGATGGTTCTAGGCACAAGACTAGGAAATATGGTCCTAATATTGATATTCCAAAAGATGAAATCACTCATGAGACCTACCAGAAATATATGAGGTTTTTCGATCCTTGTAGTGCAGAAGATCAAGAGCAACTTTCACTTTGTAATCACTACTGTAGATTAGAGGAGCATGACAACTCCTTGGATGGAGGGATTCCTATTCAAAAATAGTGATAACTTCATGAAATATCCTTAGCCACAAGGATGATTTAGAAACCCATAAACCTAACCCATTTGATGGTGGTATGAAGAATGGAGATAAGTTATTGATAATAGCTGATGTGGGAGGAAGCTACAAGTTCACCTAGAATTCTTACAAGTTGTACCTTGCCCTTGAGGGATTTTCACCCATGATAAATTTCATTGACAGGTGCACCTTTTTCTCATTATAAACTCTCTTTAGGCCTCATCGACCGGTATTCCATCTTATAAGTAACCTCCTCCTCTGATTCTACTCTCATTAAGAAACAATATAGAAAACTAGTCTTGGTATTACATCCTGTTGAAAATAAGTTACTAGGAGATGAGGGATTTTTTAAACGTTTCACAAAATCATGTGGATTTCCCGTGATAATACTAGAAATGCTACCTATTACGCCATGAGAGAAAACCAACAAGGGCACAACCCCACCTTCCTCAACCATATTCCACTGTGCACAACCCCACCTTCTTCTAGATGTAATGACATTTTGATTCGTACACTCGATGATTCCGAATGTCTAATCTTACCACTGCACCCTAGTAATCCTCGATCCTTGGATATAGTGAGACACCATTACCTGGATTCCATTTATAATGATAGAGATATTTGTAAATTTGTGTTATGACCTCTAAATCCGTATGCATTTCAAGTTGTTTGGAAACCAACAAGGGAAATTTGGTTCATCTATCTTATTAGTATTGATAGAGAGTATTCAACTGAAAAAGAGTTCACCGCTTCGTGAAGCGAGAACATTCAAAGAGATTCATCACAATTTGATTCCTTTCATCTGCTAATATTTTGAAGGAGGGAAATGACAGAGATATCTAAGAAAAATCAAGACAAATAAATGTTACCCGTACAACTATCTTTTTTTCCCATTGCATGGGAACTATTTCACTCACTGTAATGTTTTGTGTCTTACCCATTCTTATTAGTATTGACAGAGATTATTCAACTAAAAAGGTTTCATCTACTTCATAGGCAGAACATTCAAAGAGAGTCATCACAATTTGATGGCTTTTCATCCGATGATATTTGAAGGAGGGAAATGACGGATTAGGATACCAAGAAAATTTGAGTTCTTGTCACCCATAATGAATAATTATTTCAGTTGCAAGTTATCGAGAATGAAGGTTTCATTCAAATAACAAAGATTGATATGTCTCAAGTGCTCATGTAAGTTGGCAATTTGAGAGGATTTCAAGATGCATTACTCCAATGTTTGAGAATGTTTCTCCATATGTAATGACATTCTAATTCAGACACTCAATGATTCTGAATGTCCAATCCTATCCAATTTTATTATTACCTCTAAATATGTATGCATTTCAATTTGTTTTGAAATAACATCAATGAATGGAAGGTCATTAAGTCGTAGTCTAGATGAATCCCATTCAAAATTAAACAAGAAATATTTACTAGGCAATTGATAACCCCTATGTGTTCTTAGCCATTCCCTTTTGCTATGATTGTAATTTCCATGTCACCGAGGCCTTGGAATATTTTGGTGGTAATGGCCCTCCTATTTCATTCCCTCAACTTTTTCCTTTCTCTCTCAAAAAGGACAATGACCATGCAACATTACCAACAACAAAGTTCATAATGGTATTATGGTGGGATGAGGATTGACTCTCAAGATCATATTCATATTCGGTGTATCACCATCGAAGAGGGAAGCCTATCAAATCATTTATCAATATGATGTGGAAGATGAGAAAATAAAATGAAAGCTAGAGAATTAGATTTCATGGGTAATTAGTACTATCAACAAGACTAATATGGATTCCCACTTCTATATCAACGTAATCATTGTACCTTGAAAATTAAAATTTGGAAATGCTACTTAGCAAAAAATAACAAGAACATGGTGATCTTAATAAATTTTGAGGTTGGAAAACATGTGTCATAAGGTGTCAAACATATCATTTTTTTCCAACTTCTAATGGATCATCCTGGCTTACATAATATCACACATGGAAATATGAAATTTGTTTGAAAGGAAAAGAGAGTGAGATTGAGATTGAGAAAGAAAATGGTAGCTCTTGGCACCAAACATACTATGCTAACATGTATGGTTTTCATAGTAAACACTTTTGGATGATCCATTTCAGGTGTGAGGCAAATTCGTTGCTTCCAAACTACTTCATTTAGATGTAATCCCTGAAGAGCCCAGAGGCCAAAAAACACTATAACTTTGACGGGTAATATCTCGTTCTCTGTGGCACCTAGATATTTCTCATTTGATCCTACACCTCCGAGTTGGGATCATATATAAAATATTATCTCAATTTCCTCCATCTCGCTTTTGGTTCTCTTGATGTGCTATTGTTTGTAAAAGCACAAAATAGTGTAGTTTGAGTCAGTGTAAGGTTTTCAAATGCAATATTTTTTAAATGGTGGCTCTTAGCACCGAACCGACTACGAAAAAAAAATTGGGTGGCTTGGTAAATTATTTTAGAGACTTTGTTTTGGTGTCAAACGATGTCGTTTCTTCCAGGCTACTTCATCTCGAATGTAGTCCCTTAAGAGCCTAGAGACCAAAAAAACGTTATAACTTTGACAAGTGATATCTTGGTCTCTCGTGGCACGTAGAGATGTCTCGTTTGATCCTAAACCTTTGTGTAGGACCCTATACATAATTCTATCTTTGTTTTCTCCATCTCCTTTTGGTTCTCTTGGTGTTCTATTGTTTGCAAATGCATAAAATAGTGTAGTTTGAGTCAGTGTAAGGCTATCAAACGTAATATTTTACAAACGGTAGATTTTGGCTTGGCACCAAACCGACTACGCCAACAAGTTTAGGTGGCATGGTAAAAGATTCTAGAGGCTCCGTTTTGGTGCTAAATAGTGTCGTTGATACCAAGCTACTTTGTCCGGACGTAGTCCCTTAAGAGCTCGGAGACCAAAAAATGTTATAACTTTGATGGGTGATATCTCATCTTCGTGGCACCTAGAGACCTATTGTTTGATCCTACACCTCCATGTCAA
>CM031236.1:141744608-141873421 GCA_018340775.1 Taxus wallichiana var. yunnanensis
TTCATTGTGTCTATGTGTCCTTTCTTTCATTATATATCTTGTTTGGAATGTGACTTTGTAAGGCCCAATGGATAAGGCACTGGTCTGCGAGGTGTATTGAATTGAGATTATGGAGTTCATTCTTGTCCTTTCCTCACTTCATTTGATCCTGAACAAGTTCCCAATTGAGAGCCAATTGTTTTCATGCATTTTTGCAATGTCACAATCCATAGGAAAGCATGACAACTCTACCCCAGTGTCAAAAATTTGCCCAAATGTACATCCTTCTACGAGTGTCTACAATGTGTTCATAAGGTCACCCAACCCATTCAGTGAAATGTCATCAAGAGTGGAAATCTTGTGTTAAGGCTTAGAAAGGCTATTTCCTAGCCTTTCCGAACCAGTGCAGGCATGCATCATCCATAATTGATCAAGAGGCCTAAAGTCATCTGAGGATGTTATTGAAGAGTATAAAGTGTAATGAAACAGGTTTAGGAAGTTTTGGAAAGTTTTAGAGGTTTTGGGATCAAAACAATGAAAGTGAGTCTTGGAGGCTTGAGGAGCTTGCAATGCAAAAAACACCTGACCTTCAAGTGAAGATTTCGGAGCCCAGGATGATTCGAGAAAAACGAGATACCGTTGGAAATATAAGGGGATCATAACATGATGTATTTTCACATCTTTCACAACACCTAAGTGCTTTCTCTGTGCAGATCAATCTTGGCAGACTCACTTGATGGTCCCGAATGAAAAAGTAAAATTTTTTGGAGGAGGAAAAATCAAGTCTTGAAACCCTCCCATTGTTCTAAAAATGGTCTTGGGAGTCAAATTTATATAAAATTTCACCTAAAAAGACCTCCTACAACTCCAGAAAGTTTGTTTCATGTTTCTGCGATTAGAAAAATTCATAGTTTGGGGCATGGCACATTTTGGTGTCCCAACTATCCCAACTTTCTAGAAAGTGGGGATAGTGGGGATATTAGGGACAAAAAATGTACACTTACCCCCCCAACTGAAGCCCATTGGACCCTCATGTGACCTTGTTCTTCTCCGGCAGGTGCTTTAAGATCAAAATTGCAATTTTTTGGCTAAATATGGACCCTCCTAAGCCTTGGGCTCATTTTTTTGCCCTTACTGTCCCAAAATTTTGGACAGTTGGGATAATAAAATGTGCCCCACCCCTAGTCCCCTCTCTGGTTTTGCATGTGACCTCTAAACTTTCTCATGGGTGCTAAAACCTTTCTCCTTCATTCCCCATGCTCGTCAATCAATTCCCACCACATGTCAAGCTTGGGAAGGGGGCACATTTTCTTGCCCCTACTTGTCCCAACTATCCTAGGACAATTGGGATAATTGGGACACAAAAATGTGCCCCACCCCCTCTTTTTTTAAAAACAAAAAGTAAAGCATGCTTTCATGAGTTAAAAATAACCCGTTTTTAACTTATAAAGAGCATTGTTTATCCTTTTTCACTCCATTCTTTCACTAGGTCGACCCAGAAGCCATTGAAGACATATTGAAGCTCTAAAATACCTTCAAAATTTTATAGAAACCTCTAAATTTCTTAGGGGTAACCATGGTAGCCGAAATGAAGAAATTCTCATAACTTTCAAACCGGTGATCCGATTCACACAAAATTTTCTCACGACTCCATGATCTAGGTGCCTTCAAGAACTCTGTAACAGAAAACCCTCTCATGCTCTAGATTTTTATGGAAGAAAACCCTCATTTTATGCCCTAGGTTCACACTTTTTTTTATTTCCCATCATTTCGGGGTGGATTGCGACAAAATTTTGACCACGTGATCCAGAAGAGCAGCATATCCCAGTGAAGTTGTTTTCATCGTCAACCGACATAGGGAAGTGGAACTTCTAAAAATAGTAAGTATATAGTCTTTATACTTACTATAAATATAAACCCTCTAAAAAAGAAAATCTTTTGAAAACAATGCACTCAGAATTCAACGGTGAAGACAAACTAGGAAAAAACTAGGCAAAAAAGAAAAAAACACTTTCTAAAAATAGAAATTTTCAAAGATCATCAAAATACCCCAACGAAAGTGTACATGGTATGTTAGGAGTCTTGGGATACTGAAAAAAGAAAAAAAAAAAAAATGTAGAAAAAAGTCCCCCTAATTCCTACTTACTAAAAATAGAAAGTGTTTGTTTTAGGTGCGAAAAGGTCTATCTTCATCATTTTCTCTCACCTAATTGGTTTTTTACAATGAAGTTCAAATTTTCTAGTTTGGATCTTTTTCAACTCTCACATTCGAGTATCTGGAAGTGGGTGACAATGATGTTGCTCACATGGACTTGGAAGACCTGAAAAACTGATGCTTGGTGGACCCAGGGAGCCTTGTGGAAGATAAGATATACACAAGTGGTTTTATACGTTATAGGTGGCCATCCTCTATCCATTCAGAGCACAAAATTGGTCATGACTTGTGCTCAACATTACAAACTAGACATGAGAATCATATGGGCAGATGATAGTTCAATCTTGGCAGTGCTCACACCCAAGGGGATATCACAGAAGTATGCAGATTCCAACTTGGAGCAACATGGTCGTCATCCCAAAGGAGTTTACAGTAGGTGAATGGTCAAAGATATATTCATACCTTCAAGGCCTTGCATTGGGGTCTTGGTTGAATCAGTGAGAAATCCTTCTCCATGTGTTGAAGTCTTGGTCCAAGACATGAATTTCACAAAGGGTTCTCGATGCCATCATTCTTCTTAGCGGTGATGGGAGAGGAAAACACCAAAGAGTTCCATGATTGGATGGCATTGTTCATCCTCACCATCGTCGAAGGTAAACAAATGATTGATTGGGGTCAAATCATCAATGACAACATCCATTTCCAATTGCTCCAGCTTCCAGTCATAAGAAATTTTTCCATGACATCATATATCTAGTGTATGCTCTTACTAGTACGAGACCTTACATAGGGTTTGACTCTCACACCAAACATCTCTCGAAGGACCTTCCTATGAGAGATATCCACAAATGATCTTGAAAGAGAGTAACCATCACTTTTCAGGTGAATGATGCATTCACCATGTATGTTATGAGATTTCTCGAAGGAAACCCGAGCTCAAGTTGTCCTCATGAAGTCGTTACGTTGATTCAGAAATACGGATCCTTCTTCACGTAGTTTGCAAATTTTCTCATACATCAGAAGGTTTTGGATTTGAATTCACTCTCAGAAATATTCCTCGATACATAGTGACAAGATTGTTATGTTTGAACTTTGTAGACAAATAGATGCTCACATCAATGGAAAGCTCAAGAGCAGAAGAAGAAAGGTGTGTCTTTCCCCATCTCCTTGGGAATTTTCTTGCAAATATCTCATTGATGCATCCAATTTGGAGGCCTCTTTCTCTCATATGAATCTCTTTTCTTATACTTTGAGGGCTAACTTTGATATCCGAGCACCCCGATATGTTTCACATCCCCACTTGCATCATGTGTCATAAGTTGAGGACTATTGGGTGAATTGTGTCAGATGATCATGAAGTTAGGAGAAGAGATCACATGAGGATGACAATAGATCAAATGAGGAATTTTGGATTTGAATGGTTCAAGGAAGGCATCGAGGATGATGGAACAAGTTATATGATCCAAGTACCCAGGCTATGAAAGCTTCACCTCTTCCTTAGGTTTCTTGGAGCATCAAAGAATCAAGGTGATATCAATGAGAGGACTGAGGTAGTGATCAAAGATCAAGAAATTGGTTCAAGAAGAAGAGGGAAGCGTTCATCAAGTCAGGAGGTCTTCACGCTCTCAAGAAACAAGCATCTCCTCTCTCCTCTTCGGGGGTAGTTGAGAAGCTTGAGTTCACCATTCTAAAAGGGTGCAAAAGAGAAAGTCCATGGAATCCGAGCCCACACACCACAAGAGAACTCACAAGAAGGCCAAAGTAGCTCAAGAGCATTTAGAGGGCTTGGAACAAGGTGAGATTGAAATTCCTCAACCACCTGTCATTTAGAGAACTCAGAGCATTTCATCTTCCGCAGTTGTGCCTATTCAACCGGTCCAAGACCCACCTTCTCAGCCAGAGCAAGAAATTGCTATCATACCCAACACTGAGCCTAAGATGAAATGAGAAACATTCTCATGGGTACAAGATGATCGAGGGAGAGACACACACGAGCCAACAAGTGGTGATCCTAGAATTCTAGGCCATATCTACAATGGTGAAGGTCAAGAAAGGAAAGAAAGCACAAATTTCCCTCTCGCTTCTTGATGGTACTTGAGTAACCAATATGTGGAGGTGGCTCAACCAAAGTCATCAAGCCTCTCAGTGAGATGGCACCATCGGACTATGAAATCAACACTATTCCACTTGGACCAACGACACATGAGGGTGATGCCATCTTTTTAGAGTCTTCCACTCACCCTTCTCGTGAGAAATTAGAATACAAGGAGAAACTAGACCAAGCGGAAGACCATATTAGGACCCTCACTTCATACGTGCAAAAATTCTTGGACCCGAATGTTGCCACTCTCTCTCGGCCAAAGAAGTTACTCCCATCAGTAGCTTCGACCCTAAGTCTATCAGAAAAACACAAGGCTTCACCATGCAGGGCAGAGCAAATGACAAATGGGTGAACATGATCCTAGAAAAGGGTAAGGTGTTGCTTCCGGAAATATCTTGACATTGTTCAAGTACATGAGCACGATGGCCATGAAAGTAATCATGACATGAGAGGAGATTGAAAGTAGAAAAGGATCATTGGGACCAGGTTTATCCATTGGTCATTGAGATGGGCAAGGTCCATTCATCCCTCTTGGTAAGCAAGGTGTATTCTCTTCAGCATCAAATGACTTGTCTCAAGTCTAGGGCTCAAACTTTGGTTACTCATATGAAATGATAAACCATGCTCTATTGGTGAGCTTGATTCATACAGGAACACATTTGTAAAGATGCGGGGGATGTGATGTTGAGGTACAAAATCTTTGAGTGCCAGTAGTGAACAAAGACACTTCAGTAGATGATCTGTTGAAGCCTTTTGAAGATCTAGTCAAGGAGGCCGGAGATCCGTTTTCATTCAACGAAGACACATTGGATTCCCTGGATGAGATAAGAGTAGTCATATCTAACACCACAAGAGATCATCAATCTTGGTTCACATAATGCAAGAATATCAACTCTCTCTCTAAGAATTGGATCAAGTCCCTAAGTTTTTTTCACATCCTGCAAGCTAAGAAAGTTGCACCTACGGCGGAAAGGTACAATAAGCAATTCAAAGGCATTGAGATTTCTCCTGAAGGGCTTTCCAAAATTCCATCGGCAAGTAGGTCTCCATCGGTGGAAGCTTCTTCCAGTTTGAGTAGTTATCTTCTTCCCCTCTTCACTCCCCCTCCCTCTCTTCCTTCACATTCTAATTCTTCATTGGGAGGTTGCACTTTTTGTTTTTTCTTATTCACTTTCATCTTATTCATTAATGTGACTATAGTCTAAAATTGTAATAAGTTTCCCTTAATTAATAAAAGGGGACTTAATTTCTTTCCTAGGAATGTCAAGAGTCACAAGATGGAAAATAAAATGAAAAGACATGTGGGGGTAGGTGAAGAGTCTTTTCTAAGTCTATATAATGTAATGACTTCCCCATTCTTAAGGGTTGTCAATTTTGTAAGTTCTAAGTAGATAGCTACCAAGAATAAGCAAAGAGATAAAGTTCTTCTATTTCTCTCTATATGTTTTCCTCTTTCCCTTGCATTGTACAACTTTGTGAGAATGTCAATAAAGAAAGGAGTTTCTACTTTTACTGGATGAGTGAATAAATGAAACTTTGTGTTCATGGTTTTATCTTGTCTTGATATTATTAGTAAAGTTGTTATTCTTCTCAAATTGTGTGTGTTAATATGCTTTGATTAATCTTTGCAAGAATCTAAGTTTTCCTACTTGCAATATTAATCCCTCTCCTAATTTCTCACTCCCTGCTTCCCCACCTACCTAGCAAATTCCTCCCTTGCACAAGATTGCAAGCATTTGCCGCAAGTGCAGTGGAGTGTGCCTATTGGATCCCCGACCTCTAGGCCAAAAAAAAATTTATTTTTTGTTTCACATACAATAATTCATTACGAGACATATCTCATATGATTTGTATTATATTTTGCCATGGCCTTATATTTGTTCCTTTTCCTAAGTAATGTCCATTCCATGCCAACTCACATTGGGAGGATACTTCTTTAGTAAAAGTATGCCAATAAAAAAATGTTCATTCTTTTCATTCCTAATCCATTTGAGCAACTCTTAAGATTCGATTTTTTTAATGAAGCAATGTCAACCATTTGTCACTTGATCTATTATGAAAGTATCAAAATCCTATTCCATGAGGTTTAGCCAAATAGCCGCATTCGTCATATGAAACTTGTGTGGCTCAACTTTGGGAAGATCAAATCATTTCCCTTGATAAAATGCCACATTCCTTGGTTCAAAAGTTTTGGTTGTATTCTCCACTTCCACCAAGGAGTTGTAGCCATTGCTTGTTTTGTATTGTTGTTGGATAATGGAAGAAATATTTTGTTGGAAGAAATGTTGAATACCCAACCACTAGTGCTCATTAGCATATCCCAAAAGGCTTGAGGAATCCCTTACATAAAGTTTTTTTAATTGCATGTGCATGTTTTACCTTCTGCCTTTAATGGTGATCCTTAAAAAAAATTGTAGGTATGATATGCATATAATATCTCTTTGTTTTAGACAATGAGGTGGGGTGAGTTAGTTGGGTCATTTGGATGTTTCTATGCCCACCAAGGTTCAATTTTTGTTGAGGCATTAGAGGTCGGTTGTGGCCATGAGTATTCGACGATGGATCGTATAGGTGGGTTCCGTGATAGAGGAGGCGATTTCGATTGTGGGTAATGCTCGAAGGTTGGCGTGGCATGCAATCTATGGGTTAAAACGCGTTTCATCAAAAGGTTGTGTGGTCTTGGGGATCTGGGGCCCGATTGTGTCCCAGACCGGTTGTCGCCGGTGATTATAAAAGTGAAACAAAGGGAAAGGGACCCTTCAACCCTTGTTTACCAATAAAAAACAAAATATCTATTTGTTTTAACAAAAACAATTATCCTATACCATCCAAAACATGTTAACATTTGGTTATATGATGATGATTTAATCTCCGACTTTATAGGATTATTGAAGGCAACTATAAATGTTCTTTATTTTCTCAAAACATCAAAAGTTTTTTTCCTTATTAAGGAAGTTTTCATCAAGGGGTAGTGGGGAGTATCAAGTAATATCACCTCTTATATCATATTTTATAATCTCAAACAAATGTTAGGGAATAATGTCGAGATTAATCTTTATTTGTGTATACTAATATCTTAAAATTAGTTTAGCATGCAACATTCACCTTCTTTGCCCCATTAGGGTACATTGCTCACTATAACAAATGTCGAAGTTACATTTTAAATTACCTTATTTCCCACTTGTCGGTCACTACATGAGAAATAAAGACTCTAAGCATACAATATGAAGGTGGGTTAAGATAAAGATTGGAGTTATTTTTAACTCCTCTTTTTACTCTTCTTAGTGGCCTGTGGATTTCTTCTTTTATGACTTCTTTTAAAGTTTTATAATGCTTTTATGGGTTTTATGAAGTCTTTCCTCTTATTCTCTCTTGGAAGAAGCCTAATGTACATAATATTTTGCTATTGTTTTGTATCGAATCTCAATAGAGTTGTTTGTTGTACCACTTTCTCCACTCGACAAATTTTATGTTTTCAAATTTAATTGTGTTTACATTTGTGGCGATTGTTTTACTATTGATCTTTGAATTATCTCTTTCATTCTACAAGTATAATGAGTATTTGCAATTAAATTTGTGTTGGTAAATGTCCATCAAAATATCAATAAATGATCTTAACAATAACTTGTTTTATTGCATGTTTTCATTTATGAATCATTGTTTAAGTAGTTTGTCTTCAAATTATTTCTTTCTTTCTACATGTAGTATTATAAGTATTCAAATTAATGTCTATCAAAATATCAAGAAGTATTATAAATCATCATTTAACAATGCTAAACTGGAATGTTAGACAAGAGTAGACATATTTAGGGGCAAAAGTACACACTTAATTGACATATTTAAGAGATATTGTAGCTGTAAGAAACTCATGTGTATGCATACATGCACCTTGTAGGAAAATTCAAGTATGTGCACTTTACAGGGCCTTGAATATCCTCAAAAGCTTAATCCCTTACAAAATAAAGACGTACAACACTTTGCAAGATAAAGACGTACATGGTAAGTAAAATTATCCGTGGTAAGAGATATTGCACATGTAAGAAGATTGTGTATGCATTTATGTACAACACATACAACTTGTGGGTAAATTCAAATACGTATACTTTACAAGTCTTTGGATAACCTTAAAAGCATAATGCTTTACAAACAAAATTCACACATAGTAATTAGATCACAAGGTATTCTATCTTTGAAAAGATTAAGAAATCTTGTAATTTTCTTGTATTTGTCCTCACTTGCCCCTTCCGAAATCAAAGTCTATAACTAATATAGATATATTTTAAGCTTTATAGTTATCAAATAATGTTCTCAATTTCATAGTTATGAAATCCGGCCAAATTTGCACAGAAACTAACCACATCCGAAGTTTTCAGCCAGCTTGGATAAGTTCGATATAGGTCGGTCTTCTTTTTTTTGAAGTTTTTAATTTTTGTTTTGGAGTGATAAATCATAATGAAAAGAAATATGTTTTAAGTATACAACTACATTGGAGAAATTAAGTCCAACATTTTGGGTCTCTCTATTGGGGCCACATAAGAGAGATTATTGAAACCAATTCTTGAATATTTAAGAAATACTTCATCTTCTTTTTATTTAAGAAAAAATCCCTTTTTTAATTTTTTTAAAAAACCAACCTCCTCTGTTTAATATTATACATATTAACATTTTATATTACATTGTTAAGAAAATTACAATAAATTTTTAAACAATGCAATATTAAATGTTAACATATATAAATATTAAATTAAAGATGTGAATGTTGGGTATTGTTTTTAGAAAAAAATTAAAAAAATGTTTTTACTGAAAATAAGGGCCCACCCCTATTGAACTTATTTGGGCTGTCTGAACAACTACGGATTTGGTAACACTATGAAATTGAGAATAATATGCTACTCGATCTATCAGGCCCCCATTATGAGATCATGTGGATAACAAAGTTTTCCTCTACAATTGTACATTTCCATCTTCTAAGGAACAACTATTTTAAAGAATTATCTTGTATAAAAATTAGAAATATATCGACATTAGTTGCAGACATTGATACAGTAAGACGCGTGTGAGGACAAATATGATATTGTTTTAATCTTTTCAAAGGTAGAATACCTTGCGGTTTAATTACCGTGTGTGTATTTTTTTAGCAAATATTATGCTTTTAAGGTCATCCAGGGCCTTGTAAAGTATACGTAATTGAATTTTCCCACCCCAAAACAATTTAAACATGTAAGGTTTGTTTAAGGAAACTGTTGCAAATTTTTGTCATGAAAGTATTTGGGCACAATTCTTGGCCCAAAAGTTTTGCCTTGCAATTTTCTTTTATTCCAATGAAATCATACATCATACACAAAAATGTTCAATATTGAATTTGATCTTTACATTTTTGGAGGCCTATGAACGGAATAAAATAATTATTATTCTTCAATCTCAGTTTATATCAGAGAGACTTCTTTGTTTATCTAAGCCAATGAGCATGAGCGTGATAAAGACATCACTAACACTGCCCAATGCCCACCCATAGATTGAATTAACTCTCTAATTTAGATTTTTAACTGATTGCATCGATACTTACTGCCATGAATTTTCCTCAACCCAGTCAAATGCGATTGGACTAAGAAATGGCTGAGGAATTCCAAAGGAATCAATAAGGGCTAGTGCATGTGGCCGTAGCTCCTTACACAATTCTCCCACTTCCTTCTGGATCACTTGTGACTGTTGTGGTGTTAAATATCCATATCTGTATTAAATTAACATCAGCATCACCTTCACTCACTTATGACCTTGGAATATTATATAACAAAAACGAATATGCAGCAGACCATAGAGGTATAATGATAGCCAATTTGCTTGGTAATTGGTTTATTTCATTTAATTTTAGTGCATGCATACCTGAGGAATGAAATGTCTTCTTCAATATTGACCAAGACAAACAAGGTCCTCAACAGTCCTAAAACATCCTACAAACACAGAAGATATCCTCATAAGAATGAAAGCAGAATAATAGTTGATGCAAGATTGTTCCTAGGATTAGACAAGGCAGACTTAAATTTAGTCACCTTCATCGAATCAGAGGAATTGACTTTGCCTCTGCAGAAATGAGGGAATCTAGTACTGCTCGTTGAGAGAAAGCTTTCCCCAAGTCCTCTGCCAACTTGTAGCTCTAATCGTCATCCAGTTAAAGCAAATCAAACATTCCATAGAAATTGAGATGAGATGAGATGTACCATAAAAGTCAAGCGATATATATATATATATATATATATATATATATATATATATATATATATATATATCGAGAGAGAGAGAGAGAGAGAGAATAACACTCTATCCAAGAAAAATATCATACATACATACCATGGTGAAAGCAATTGCTTTACTTTTTCCTTGAGAAACTAATTGGGATATTTCCATTGATAAACGTTCCAACAAATCACGCTCCCTTAAATGGAAAATATCAACCTGCACTGCACTTCACTTATTAGTACAAGTACACTTTCAAACCCAACCTTTGATGTATAGAGCATAGCATAGCATAGCAGCAAAAAAACAAAACAAGTAATAGATAAAACCAGAGAGGACTCAACTTGGAATATAATGCTTCGCACTGTGAAGGTGTCCAGGACTGCTGGAATTACAGGCTGGGCATTATTCATGTGCTCTAGGCCCAGGCCCTTAAATGGTTTTTGCTTCTTACGAACATCATAATATTCTCCATATAGTGCTTTACTAACCTGAAGCATATATAAGAGCTGTTAGGGCAGAGGCCTAGATATATGTCCCAGTAAAAATTGAGCATAGAAAGAGATAATTACGATGCATTGGAGGTATCCAACTCCCTGTGAAGATGAAAATACAGAAGAAATCTGCTAAACTACATCTAGTAATTAATTATATTAATAATTCCTGCAGGATAAACATAACGTTTTTCCTAGACAGCAGCTATAAAATTACCAGGACACTTACAAATCTATACTAGACTATACTTACAGGAAAACTGCAATAAAAATACAAATATAAAATATTAGAATTTCTAAATTGCCTCGACTCTTAGGCAATGATGGTCTGTTTCATTACTTCAGCAATCCAAAGGATAATAGGCATTCTCATTAATTTTTATGATAGGACTTTGCCCACCCCTCAACCCCTAATTGATAGCGGAAAACAAACAAATGGATTTGAAAAAAAAGCCCATAAAATCGCATGTACTACTCTCTGACCTCACTGATAAGTTTTTTTTTATGAATAAGATCTTATATTATATTAACAAGTAAAATGATACAAGATAATTTACAAAAAAACAGGCGGTATGGAAGCACGCCCCAAAACCACGAATCAAACTAGGCAACAACAAAGCCTAGGAACACATCCGATTACAAAGCATCAAAAACACCAAAGCAGAAAAATTAAGCCACCGCTGCAAATTGCTGTCCTGCAGGGGCGGGTCTTGATCATGCCAACCAGAACCAGGCAGGTCTTTGCCACTATCTAAGGGGTTATGTTGTAATGGCGATTGTGTATATTTGTAAACAACGTGATTTGAATTCAATTGTCTTTGGGTAGCACCTCAGGGCACTGAGCCCCCATTTGTGGGATTTGCGAAAAAAATCCTCATTTACCAAGCAAAACATAAAAATTATGGTGTCCTATCCATACCATACCTGTTGCATAAGAACATTATTGTCTCCTTCAAATGTGGATTGAACATCATATTCACCCAGTAGATGACCTATGCGGTTTTCTGTTTTTAGACCTTGACCACCACATGCTTCACGACACTCCTGCACCTCAAATATTTTTTTAGCATTAACTAATTGCAATATTTTAGAAAATCTAAATATTATAATCAAACACACGTCACAGACAAACCAAGAAATCCAAAATTATAATTGGAAATATAAACACTGACAAGATTATAGCATATAATATAATAAAATGATCAAAATTAAAGCCAACGAACATCCTTCTTGAATTTGAAGACAACCTGTAGTGTATTCATGTTGTGCCATGTGAACATAGCCTTGTATCCACTAGAAAGAACATGAATAGTCTTGCTATCAGAAGGGGTCCGTCTACAATATATCCTTTTGAGATCATTAGCTGCACAACTCATTGCATATCTGCACAGACAAAATCCTTTTTAAAAAATTGTTTACACAACTCTTCCTGTTCGTTGGATCTGCCAACCATTCAAGTTACTTCAAAGATTACTTCACTGGTGTTTGTGTTCATGTATCAATTTTCTACATTGTTCATGCCCCAAACTAATTTATTTATTTATTTCACATCAAGTTATTCATATTCTTAAGATAACAGCTCCCTCTTGAACCACCTAAAAGGGACATGTACACAAATTATAGATTAATTTGTTACGGTGTATGCACAATATCTTATAAGAATGCAATGATTGAGTTTCAACTGTGTAAAGGTCCTGCAGAACTACAAGAAAAATGGAGAAACATTATGTTCATATCAAACCTCCAAGGAAAGTAAACGCATACAATGTGGATCCATGAAATTCATCATTAAAAAAGGTACACAATGACTAGTGACTCTTTTTGGAAATAATATTGCCTTATTACCTTTTTATAAGGTTGGCATTGCTTATTATTTCTAATATTCTTCAATATTATAATGGCTTACTTTATGTAGCCAGAATTTCATATTTTGGTGGTTAATAGTCTATTTATAAAGACTTCCTCCCACCACATTTTGTCGATCTTGTACATTATATTTTTATTTAGTGTTTTCCCTATGGAGATCGTCAACATATCTCCCTTTTCTTGGTTGGAGCCCTCTACTTTACAGCATGCTTGCGTATGGAATGGTTAGAGGTTATTGCATTGGGACTTTTCTGCAAAAACCAGTTTGGTATCCGAACATGATCAATCATCCATAACAAGAATAGACATCTTCAAAGGATTCCACATCTTATGAACCCTACTTTTAAAAAATCACACAGCTTGCAAACCGTTGTAAAATTTTCGGTGATTTTCTCAGGGAAGTTTGGTATTCACACAAGTTAGCTATAGACCATTTTTCATCCTTTACGAGCTATTTTGACCAATTTAGTGTGATTTTAGGGTTTTAACAAAATCACTCCCAAGCCACAATTTTCAGATTTTTTTATATTTTCAGAAAGTTCATGAAAATCAGGTTGGGTCTTTTTTATATTTTCAAATTTTGGGCTGAATGCATTATGAAGTTGGCTGATCAAGTTTTAATAAAGGTAGAAAATCAGGTATTTTGACTTTTGATTTTGTTGTCAATCGTTCATGTTGGTGTGATTTGTTTTGGGTGGCTACATTTCCATATGATTGAGGAACTATATGGCATCGAACAAAGGGCAGAATACTAACCCTTTTGGAAGTAATGCATGAAAGATTCCTCATTAAATATGACTTTTGGAGATATATTGCTAGCAAGGAAACCCAAGAAACATTGACATTAAAGATATTAAGGAGGGAAATAAGAAAGCATTATTAGCCTTATTACGGTTAAACTTGCAACACTTGAATCTTTATTATCGTAATGCCGAGGATGTGAAAATGCAAGGGAACTTTGGATGTTAGTAAAAGAGTGTTATCGCAGTCCTGTATGGGATGACAAGTGCAAATTCAATGATGATTCTGATTTTGAGGATGTACTTCTTGTCATGATGATCATATGGATTGTGAAGAATTGATTGAGGCATCTATAATTGATTCTTCCATTGCTATGGTAAAGGATACTTTTGAAGGTAATGATTGATCTTCAAATCCAATTGTTCCTTCAATTGAGCATGCTATGGATTATGAGGATTTTTTTATCACATGGATCTACTTTTGCTCCTTTTGTGAGTGTGGAGATTTCTTATGGAGATTGTGATACCTCTTGTGATCCAATTATTTGTTTCATGTGCAATATGGAGGATTGTGATGCTATATGCAAGGATATTCAAGATGAAACCTACATTTTAGTTCCTTCTATTTATAAAGAGGACATTGAGGATGGCATTCCTTCTTTGGATGAAGAGGACGTTGTACTAAATTCTTCCACATGTGACATCACTTCTATGACTTCTTTTGTTGATCCTGTGGGGAAATTTGGAGCGGAGGATCCTATTTTGGTTGAGGAAAACGCTCAAACATCTCCTTACCTGAAGGATGTTGCATCTATGAACCTTTTTTTATTTAATGGGGGCGCTTCTCATATGCCTTTAGTAGTTAATCCCTTCCTGATAAAGTTGGGCCACTTTGCTGTAGTCATCTTAATTTTTTTATCAAATTAAAAGTCATATTATTGACCATAGTGAGCATCAAACTTTTTTTGAGTATCTCTCTTGTTAGTCATTTGAGACATTAGGTGATTTGGATGAGCTTTTTACTTAAGAGTCCCTAATCAATCCCGGTGCACGTATGACACATGGTGATGGTCCTAGTTTGGCTCATGCATCACATCACACTTCTTGGGATCCAAGAAATGGTGCTAGAAGTTGCGGGACATGGCATGATATGCAATCGCTTTTTCCCTTTTTTGGAAAACTATGTTGAATACACTATAACGTGGAAACACCAATTCCCACTGATGAAGATTCACAATTCAAATATATTGGAGATTCACACACTTGTTCCTTCCATTGCATAGGGAAAAAAAGATTGTTTTTTTGGCAACATAATGGGTCATCCTATATGAATTTTCTAGCACTTCCTATGCTTCTTGATGATTGGAGGCCTAGTTTGCTATACTTGAGTGATGATGACCATAATGAGTATCTTGATGACAGCGAGGACCAAACTTCTTCCAAAGTTAATTCTTTTCTTGTTCTTGTTGGACAAACTGGAGGCTCTTCAAAGGCTTCATACTCTTACTGCATCTTGAAGGATGTGGAACCTATGGTTTGTGATCCTTGTGGTGTCATAGAGAGAACTCATGAAGGAAGAATGTTTGTGAATTTTGGTTGTCATAGATATTTTCAAGAATGTAGTTGCTTCCTTTATGATCCCGGAAGAGCTTGAATGGCATATTTGGAAGTTTTCATTAGGGCGGTGAGCTAGGGTATAGGCGGGTCTTAGGTGTAATTCCAACCTTACTTTGCATCTCTCTGTTTATTCCTACAACAATCTTAGAGGGGCTGTTGGAAATAATATTTCCTCATTACCTTTTACAAGGTTGGTCTCGCTTCTTATTTCTAATATTCTTCAATATTATAGTGGCCTACTTTAGGTAGCTGACATTTAATATTTCAGGGATTAATGGTCTATTTATAAAGACTTTATCCCATCACATTTTATCATCTTGTGAGTTATATTTCATTTAGTGTTTTCCATATGGCACTCCTCAACTTATCTTCTTTCGCTTGGTCGGAGTTCTCTGATTTATTGCACGCTCAAGTGTGGAATTGTCAAAGGTTGTTTCTATTGGGACTCGTCTATCATCAAATGTAAGCCCGATTACAATATTACCATTTAGCCAACATTCCCAAGAATGTAAAGCCCTCCCTACCCTTCAAGTGAATTTTCCCAATGAACAAGAAGCACCCCATTGCACAAACCTATATATGAATACACATACATGCCAAAAGGACCATGCACTAAACCACAATTTAACGTGAATGAAAAATACATGCAAGAAACTATGCATCACACCATCAGCACGTAGCCAAACAAAACCAAAGAATAAACAACAAAACCCTTGGATTATCCCCAATACAATTGTCATGGGGGACATTAGTTTCAAAATACCAATTGAGAGGAATTTTTATGAAAATGTGTCATGACAAACCCTTAACAACATTATGAGGCTACTAAACAGACTAGGTCTTATCTAATGTATAGCTTAAATAAAATTACAAGATAAGTTATAATCATAATAAAACTTAACATAAAAGAGGCATTTCCAATATATGGTCCAGTGAGCTTGGTCGAGTGGTAAGGTGGTTACCATAATGAAGGGCAGGATTCAAAATCTGCCGGGCAAGCTCCACAACATAAAATGGGCAACCCTTGTGTGTTTCATTAGGGTAAGCTGGGCATGTCACAAAACAGAACTGCAGCCTATTAGTCTCCAGGTATCTCAGCCAAAAGAAAGTTAGAGACATTTCCAACATGAAGCATAAGTCAATCATAATATACTAAAACTAGTATTATGCAGTTCTGCATAGAAATGGATTATTTAGTGGGAAAATGCATCTTCAACGGGAGGCACATATATGAAAACATACACTAATATTACACACTCATGCCTAGAAATGAAAAGCTGTAGTGAAAACTATAAAACTGCTCGGTACTTTCTCTAAAACAAACTAATATGGGGATAATGTTAAAATGACTCTTTCTTTTGGGTCTAGAAACCTGTAACTTAATAATTAGGTAAGTTTCTCTCCCATTATAATAGCAGGCTCTCTAAAACCCTAAAACCCTACTTGCTTCCCTTCTAGGTGGATTCACATTCTTTAACCAAAAACATTACTATATGAAATAAATTCGTTCTCTGCATTTTATATCTCAGTAGATATTGCTTTTGTTTTTGGGTTTGATCTATCTAATCATTTATATCTCCTTTGTTTATTGTATTGCTCATCCACTACATTAAATGCAAGTGTAGTGCCCCACTGTGACTGCACCTAGTTAAGACTTGTGCGCAGAAATCAGGACAGTTTCTCATACATCACTTGACGGTCTGTTCAGCAATTTTAGGAATGCAAGGCCCTGAGTATTGTGTTGTGCAATCCTATGATCGTGTTGTCAATCACTTCTGTGTGCAGTTGTGGAGCCACGTCTTGAAATATACATAATCTCTTTGTGAGCTGTGCAGCACAAACCTTGTGATAACACCTCTCAACTCCCCTGAAAGAATGACTTGAGTGAGCATGCTAGGAGGTAGAATAGTAGTCAGCAATGGCAGCATTGATTAGAGAGCTGGAATGGAAATGGGCAGTGTGTTTAGTGCAAAGTTGGCAAATCAGGGTACACCTATCAGAAAAGTGAATCTTCTGGCTCCTCTCCAACTTCATAGATGCTGATACACAGCAAAGTGGGCTTGAAAGGAAGGAGAGTACCTTTTGGGTTTTGATTGGGAGGAAGATTTGTCAGGTCTTGATTGTGCAAGCTTTGCAAGAAAACAACATTTATAATGGGATGAATCCTAAAAATTCTGTGTTTTTTATTTGCCGAATTTTATTTCCTGTAATGACATTGAAGCAATAATTTGATCGTGTTGGAACTGTTAATTCAACATGCATATCTGAGTAATCTTTGGAGACTAACATAGTCTGCAAGAAGAAACAGTGCAGCTGGAAAACAATGTGTGATGAGAAAATGCTGTGGCGGTCGAAAGCTCATGAAGAACCCTTCATGTTGAAGTGATTATTGGAGGAAGTCTCCACCTCCTCCTTTTTATACTCAATTTGTATTTGTAAGTTGATTATAAATTGTGTCATGATGAGAGTCTCAGAAAAAAATGAAGTAACATAACATTATGAAAAATCTTAAGTTGGATAAGTGCACTATAAAATGAAGTAACATGACATGACAAAAAATCTTAAGTTGGATAAATGTGCCATTCTCTTTAGGAAGTAAAAAACTGTACAGTTGTATGCTTTAAATTAAGCAATTAGTCAAGGGATTCTGTATAGAACTAAGAATGAAGTAGTCATGTGTATGCATGGCATAACTGTTGCATGCACTGTAGCATGTGTATGTTGTCAATATTACTAAAGATAACAAAAAGCAATACTTGTTATTGTTTGGGCAGTTTGGCTAATGCCTAATGGGGGTCACTGCATGGAAGAATTTCATTGGCAGCAAACATAAATAGCTATATTTGCAAAGACAATGGTGAACCACTCTCTACAATCTAACATCATTATTGAACTGATCAATTTCATTCTGAAGATATTATCGGCATATATGCACACTATCCCAACAAATTCCACTTAGAATTGTTGACTGAAATGAGCTCAAGTGATTAAAGAATTGGGACTTATACAGTGGAGCCCCAAGCTCAAATCCTTAGGAGACATGATAAAATATTTAAACTAGGTAGAGATACCACATCCAACTCGCCAGATGTAGTGTAACCCAAAGGACGAGGCCGGGTGCAAGTTCTTGGTCAATTTGATCAATAAGACATTCCTCAGCCATGGCATCTAAGTCAAAGGATATCCTACAAGGGGAATTTACCAAATCGAAAAAAAAAACTACCAGTAAGAATGTTGCAAGCTTACGTTTTAGCAAGCAAAGGAAGCAAACGCCGCTGATGCGATGGGTAATCTAGCAACAGTACTTCTGGCTCATCAGGATGTAAATTAAAAGCCCGTCTTGTTAATGCATATCGAATTGCAATTGCTAATCCAATCTGCCATATCACAAGAAGAAAACCAAAAATAATCAAAGAGTTATTCAAATTGTTTGACTTTTTTAAAATGTAATTTTTACAAAAATATAATATCTGCAGATTAGAACCCTGGTAGATATCTTACCTTTGATTGATATACGGCACTAACTGCAATTGTCACACGGCCAGTTGTTAGAGGGGCCATGAAAGCCGCAAACCTCTAAACAGATGAGGAAAAATTAGCATCTATATAAAATAGGTCAAACCAGAATGAACAGCACACTTGTGACTCTACAGATCTAACCACATGGTATGCAATCATGTAACCAAACTTGGCCTCTACATATCAGCAGTAGCATTGGACATAATCAAATTTGAGGCATAGATGGACTTTGAAATAGTAAGGTGCCCCTAAAGTTTAAACATTAGATATGCTTATAGCTAAGATTTAATTTTTTATTTATTATATCTAAGGATGCACTTTGTAAGGAAAAGTCACCTGATCGGGGTCACTTATTGAACTATGGTAGGTACCATCTGGAGATACATCAGCAACAGAGTTTAAAATATTTTCAAGTGGAACATGGACATTGTCAAACCTACAAGAAGTTACATAAAATAATTATGCGTGTCTAGAAATAGCACCATCAAATAATTCAATTCATGGACTCAATCCTTTTAAGTTTAATAAATTCTAAGATTAGTAATTGTCAATTCCATACCAAATTCGTCCATTATCAACTCCGTTTAAGCCAATTTTGTGACCACAGTCAGCAATTCGTATCCCTGGACATATATTCCCCTCTTTATCTCTTATTTGTGCGATAAATGCATGCACTCCTTCATTCCTTCCATTTATAAGAAGCTGGGAGAAGACTACAGCATGGGTGGCATGCTATAAAAGAAAACAGAAAACAATGAGTGAGGTTACCAAAAATGATTAAAACCACTAAACCAAAATCACAATGTAAACTCATGGGTTCATGGTCTATCAATAAGCAGTGACGTGATTGGACTTGTATTAACGTAGAGACCTAGGTTCAAACCCAACGTGGGCATGGCTGTAAATAGATCTTGTATATATATGAGGCATCTTTATAAAAGAAAAATATCATGTCACTTACGTTTGCGGCTCCTCCAATCCAGTATTTTTGGGCAGACTCGCAAGGCGTAGAAATGATGAATCCTTGAGTAGAAGGATCGTAGGTGGTGACAGTTTCAATTCCACGGACCTGTATAATGAAAAATGCCAGTGTTCAAGAATCTCTCTGAAAGATGGAACCAATATATTGCATATGAGAGTTCTTAACTCATTAAAAAGTTTAAAAATTCACATACATTACTGCCATGTCCAAGCTCAGTCATAGCAAAGCATCCTCTAACAACATAGTCTTCTGTGTCTTGCAGCCACTTTTGATGGTGTCGCTTTGTACCAAGGAACCTGATTGCACCACCCCTGCGACGAGAAGATAAACAAGAAATACCCTTGGCATAAGGATTGCAAAGAAATGTTAAATTATATTTGAAGAGATTTAAATATGTGATTGAGATACTGTATTCACACAGCCCGTGGTAATATAAGTGAGTTTTCTCCTCCTTTTTATGTCAGTAAGACAAACCCTTGCATTCACTGTTAAAAAGAATTACAACCCTGAGCCTTTTCTTGTTTTCCTACTAGGCACTATTGACCTTAAATGCTTGGTTACTGATATCCAACGAATATGACACAAAAATAATCACCAACCCTTGGTATAGGCAGAATGAACATAATAACAAACGCCGGTCTATAACTCAAATCAAAACTCTTGATAATGCCAACTATTCAGCCTTAATATTACAGTGCAGGTTCACATACAACAAAGATTTGGCCACAGAAAAGGACAAGTTCCAACAGAAAAGCTAACATGATAAGCTTTAGTATATATGTGCTTGTCATGAAAATTAGATTGGCTACACAAGTTCAGTTGGCCAAAAGAACCATGGTCGAAGCTAATATATTAAAAATGACAGGATTGACATGTTTCCTAATTCAAAGGGCATATGGAAAATTATATGCAGAAGAACAAGCAGATAGAAAAACAAAAGATTTTGCATATAATACATGTTTTCTACTCAACTACATATACGGTACGATTATTGGTACAATCAAAGATTATTTTTATGATCCCAAGGATTTGAAAATCACATAGCTAATGCAAGTAAACTACATGATTACTCCTAATGATTGAGTCTTTGTAAGAATGCCAACTACTTTTTCTTTATTGAACCTTTGTAAGAAAGTCAACAATTTTGGATTCAAGGACTTGCAATTGTGTGACAAAAATGTGAGCCTTTTCTTGTTCTTTCTTAGCATGTGTAGTTGGAGGCAAAGGTAAGGAAATGGGTATCTTGTAAGGGGCCAATGGCTGGCTAGAAACCAAGACAAACTTCAAAGGGGAATGAAATGCACAAGAATGGACAGCTCTAATGTAGGCATGTTTTATGTGATACACAATCAAATCACAATCTGAAGGAGATGAATGATTGAATATCCTGAGGGACTGGATAAGGGTATGCTTAACCACCTCAGTTTGACCATCATACTGTGGATGAAAATCTGTAGAAAAAATTAACTGAGTTGACAAATTTCGTAACTCCAAAATGGTCCAACAAATTGCAAGTCTTCGTCTGGGACAATTCTGATGGGGAGACCAGAATTTTGCCAAGCTCAATCAAAGAAGATCTGGACTAAGTGATTAGTAGATGAGGTCATACTGCATGCCATAGATTTCGCCAGTCTTTTTGTATCCTATGTTGAATGAAACCAGAAACATGAAACATGATGGCAATTGCCAATAGCTACATTAACAGAAACAAATTCGTAGAGGTTTGGGCGCAAGAAACATATTTACATATGAATACCTATACTTGTAATTATCTATTCATACATATAGATATATATTATATCAAATTTACCAATTTTTCAGAGATTCATCAATCTTGCACATTGCTAATGGCTCAAACTTTGCGAAATTATCACACAATGCAATCATTGTCATGGTACTTCACATCATGTAGTGAGTGGGCATATAAGCAATTGTTGACATAAGGAAAATGTTTTTTTGTTAGCAACTAAAGAAATCAATTGACTTTGACCTTGCCTTCACATTCATCATTGACCTTTTGTCATACTTGGGCAGGCATCCCATGTTCAACTTTGAGTTACTAAAGCTTTACACCTTTAATTGAGCCATTGCAATTCAACATCCATCAGATTTGGACCCAACACCCTTAAGTATAGCAAAGAAGGATCAATTCATAGAAAAAACCATGACAAGTCGCATCGCTAAGGGCACTTATCAATCGTTCCAAGTTCTCAAGGTGGGGTAGTATGCAAAACAAGCTAAGTTGTACATCTTTAGCAACTCCGAGCCCAATTTACACAAAGGGAACCATTTCTTTTCGCGAAAGGTTGAATGATCCAAGCACATGAGGGATGACTTGACAGTCTAGTGTGTATCCCATCAACAATCCGTGTTGTACCATCGTCACGTCAAGGATGAGGAAGCTCTATTTCTCGACTGCGAAAAATACAACTACTTTGCAGTCCACTGCAAAGTCCACATAAACATAACTGGTCCCACGAGCACTTGGAGATAGAATCGAGATGCCATAAGGACACACACCTCTGGTAACCACTTGGGCAGCATCATCAACTCCTGGAGGCCTCATGACACATCATCTTCCAAATCAAGAATATGATTGGTTTGGAAAACTAACTTACCTTGTAACTGATTTGAAGAATCTATAATTGTAATCTGCTCGATTCTCATCCAGTTGAACATTACTCAAACTCCAAACCTTTAATCACATCCTCACACCACACAGTTCACCTCTAGACTAGGGCCCCAGGGTTATGCAGCACTACTTCTCTTTATAGCATTACATGTATTTTATCTTCTTCATTGCGAATGGAAGAACTTTTATTGCCCACCTCTTGTCTTCCATTGACATTGAATCATCCTTGAAACTTACCTAAACGAGCACTTGGAGATAGAATCGAGATGCCATAAGGACACACACCTCTGGTAACCACTTGGGCAGCATCATCAACTCCTGGAGGCCTCATGACACGTCATCTTCCAAATCAAGAATATGATTGGTTTGGAAAACTAAATTACCTTGTAACTGATTTGAAGAATCTATAATTGTAATCTGCTCGATTCTCATCCAGTTGAACATTACTCAAACTCCAAACCTTTAATCACATCCTCACACCACACAGTTCACCTCTAGACTAGGGCCCCAAGGTTATGCAGCACTACTTCTCTTTATAGCATTACATGTATTTTATCTTCTTCATGGCGAATGGAAGAGCTTTATTGCCCACCTCTTGTCTTCCATTGACATTGAATCATCCTTGAAACTTACCTAAACATGCACATTTTCTTTTACCTTGGACCTAAATACATGGAATTGCAGGACTGCAGTTCCCATAAAACCTTCAAAAACTACTATCTAGGGATAATCACATCCTGTGACTTTGTGTCGGTTGTTCTTCCCTCTAGAAACATTGGCCTCTTGCAAATTTGTACCTATTGCATTGATCTTTTTGTCTACTTTTTGACCCCCAAAAATGGCACCATGTGGGCATATAATTATGATGAAAATAAAAAGAGCTATCCTAAGGGCAGTACATAGTGACATGGAGATATAAACTGACAAATAGAAAGTGTCTAGCCTTGAAATAAAGTTGAAGCAAGGTGAGCTGCTGAGCAAAAGTGCCACAAAACAGCATTACAAGGCCAATGGTCTAAAGATTGCACCAATGAAAACTTATGCATGCAATACCAATGTCATCGCCATAGAAAGTGAACCCTTAAAGGCAATAAGTAAATAAAATCTTAGAGATATCTCCCAAGGCCAAGAGCAATGTTTCTATGATATCAAATGAGATAAAAGATTATATGGGGATCTCAAAAACGCATATAAAAAAGTTATGGCACATGCAAAATCTTCCCGGACCCTTTCCAATTTTTTCCATCCTGCGATTTTTCACCCAAAAAAATAATATGCCAAAAAGGAAAAACAAAATTAAAAATAAAGGCCGAACCGGGCCGGATTTATTCGGTTGCTTCAAAAATACGTTCGAACCGGATTTATCGATTTCTAAGTAAATAAAATCTCAGCTATATAATATATAAAAGAACAAAAGAATGCACGATTATTGATATAAATTTATAATCAACAGGTGTTTTTGATGATCCCAAGGATAATTTTTTACTATCGCAATGCTAGTGCATGTCAACAAGAGTTATTACCATCAACTAATGATGATAGATAATGCAACTAAACTACATGACTATACATTCTAACAATCATCATTCTTCTCAACTAATAATGACAAACTAGACTGCCAGGATACGGAGTACGAGTTCAGTACGCTGAAACGGCAATTTAAAAAAAAAACCCAGATACGATACGCTGTGGGTACGTTCGTACAATATATATATATATATATATATAGTCTCCACAACCTATAAAATATTAGAAGCCAACAACAAGCTTATTATGAATTAGAAGCCATCTAAAGCAAGATTTCTTTGACTGAATACAAGAAGACCACAAAACATTAAATCTATGAGTCCATCTACTAATGGGCTCACAAACATTCCACTTATTGTTAAGGCCCAGGGAAAGGTTTGGGGAGAAGGCAATCTTTTCATAGAGTTGTTTGGAGGTTGCCTCTTGGAGAAGGGTGTCGTCGAACCACTACATAATATCCCAAAAATCATTCTCATCCTCCATTATTAGTCCAGTAGAGGGAGCTGTGAAAGCATTTCTGAGCATTGTATACATTCTGAACTGAGATTGAGGAAACTTACAGAAAGCTTTAAGGTCTGTACATTCCATCCACTTCCCAAATCTGTACAAGTCATGAAATATTTTAATTCCTTTCTCAAACCAAAGGAGGGAAGAGCAGCCTCTTGTCAAGGCAAGGATCTTGTCATTATATTTCAGATTCCACCAGATTGATTTGTAGGCTTGGCACCTAGTGTCAAAGGAAGAGAAGATAGGCTGCCCAGCCACCAATTACTTCAGTTGTTCCCATGCCTTCCAAATAGACTGAAGAATAAAGGACCCGTGACGAGCAACAAGAAAGCCCCAAATAGTAAGTCAACCAAATGAAGTCCTTTTCATCTCTCTTGACCCTTGGGAGCCTATTGGCGATATTGAATCTCACACGAACTTTCCAAGGTTCAATTCCATTCAAAGCCCTCAAGTTTTACTTATTTTTTTGCACTTAAAAAAACCGTGTGGATACACTTTGGGTACGTATCCACAGACCCTAGGTACATCCCAGGTACGGTTTTCTGTACCTAGAACATACCCAGTGCCTGTGGCTACGTACCCACAGCGTACCAGTACCCGTATCCATACCTGTACCAAGTACATTTCCACCCTGGTACAGGCCTCCGTACGGCGTACCCTGCAGTCTAGATGACAAATAATAATAATAACTACTAACAACTCAATTCACCTAAATGTCGAACCCTAAGGACCTAAGTTGATCTAATTCAATGAAATAACTTGAGAATCAAAATCCTCATCACAAGGCCTATCAAGGTTCAAGCTACATTCTATAGATACCTTAGAACAATTATCATTACCAATGGTTACCATTCAACAAGTTCTACGCATTAAAATCACCGGCCTATGCATAAGTTACATAAGTTAAGCTTGATATTGCCTTACGCTTTAACTCATACTAATATAATAGTTAGCACCCTACACCTGGGGCCAAATCGAATCCATCCATCCATCCACACACACGACCCTACTTTACACTTGGGGGCACACCACATTTATCCCTCAATCCATCTTCCCTATACCTGGGGGCCATATCTTATCATATTCTATCCTCCCCATCATATCCTATACCACATAATAATACCATTATATCCTCTATATTGACTAGTTACAAACAAGGAACTATAAATCTGTCCATGACACAGTTTTGTAGAATACCACACCACATAGGACAAGAAATGCAATATATAACCATCTTAATATTCACCTTTTGGCATAATATACAGGAATGTAATTGATAGCTTGTAACATGCACAGTTGTATCCAGATAAATTTACAAAATACAATATGCACAAACAACTGCAAAGAATCCCAAACTTGGCAAGAATAAGATAAGTAGCAGCTACTATTTCATCTTTTATTAGTTAGGAGCAAAAGGTGAGACAGGTGAGACAAGAACGTGCAAACAAATAACTAGGTACATTTCTTACCATAAGTGAAAGTGCACGCCAAGTTTTATGCCTAATGAATGATCATATATTCCCAAGCACTCATGTAATGCTGCTTGCCTTCTTGTTTCAAGCTCTGAACTTGTGTTCGTCAGACAACCTCTGAAAACACCCTTCTCTAAAAGATAAAAGATTCTCTTCATGGTCATTTCACGTTGATGTTCCATTGGCTTATTGTAATCTGGGATAGCAAAAACTTTGCCAGCTTTGGTCTTTGTAGAGAAGAGATCGCTATTAGCCATCAAATTGAAAATCCAGTCCCGATCTTCAACATTGTGACCATGCATCAATTCTCTCATTGCACCAATATCAAAAGTCGATTTATCTGTATAATTATAAAAAGGAATCAGTCAGAGGAATATACGATTCAATCAACGGATACATAAAAAATCTAATGTTGTGGCATAATTGTACCAGTCCTTATATAATATGAAAGGAAAGTTGCTTAAAAGGATTTAAGATTGAGAATCAAAAGATTTATAAACTTATTTGACATTAATATACAGAAGGAATCTAAAAATAAGGAGGGAATATAAAATACGAGGAAGTTCAAAAGCGTTTACAGAGCAAAAATAAAATGTATATAAAGAAGGAATCTAGTTTTTTCAAAAAGACTATGTTTTGGAAAAATTTTGTTGAGGATAATTTGGAATTACAAAATCATTAGTTTTAAGTGTGTTGATTTTTTTAATAACACATTGAGGAAACTAAAATACACCACATTTGCTGGAGCAATATTTTTGATAGGGTGAAAACAAACTAGCTAAAAAAGCTTGAACAGTTAAATTTTAGATATAAATACATTGAGCAAACTCTGTGAAAGCTGCAAACAGCATAAAATAAATGTGAAAATCAGTAAGGATGGCCAAGCATGGCAATAGCATCTGCAAGGTTTCCCTTTGTATTGAATTATAGATTAAAAGGTCATTGTGTACCTAGGAACATCCTAGCATTATGAGTATGTTAGTTTAGTGGGGATATATATTATGTTTAGATTAGTGAAGGATTGTGTTAATGACATGTTTAGGTTAATGAGGGATAAAGTTAACATAACTAGGTTTTTCTTCCTGCTTTAGTATAAACCGAGGAAAACCTAAGTAATACATTATTTTTCCATTTTGATATCAATCTAATAATGGGTGACATCAATTTTCACTTCTCAAAGTTGATGTAATTAGGGTTTTCTTCCCACTTGAGTACAAATTGAGGGAAAACCCTAAGCAATACATAATTTTTCCATTTTGATATCAATCTAATAAAGTGAGCCATCATCTGTGACCTCTCATGGAAAACACTTGCAAGTGTAAATCCATGTCTAGTGTGTAGGTACCCCCCACTATTTTACATGTCAACATTTATTTCAAGTTATGATTAAATATCATATTTACATTCTCTTAAGAAGGCTTCAAGTGGTATCAAAGCAAATTGATTTTTATGCCTCCATAAAAATGCCATGGAGAGCTTATCCAAGAAACCAATCGAAGTTTGTCACCAAAGAAGAGTTGAACGAATTATTTGCAGAATTTACCACTCAGATCAAAAGGGAGATTAAAACTTTGGGAAAAGGGGAAAGAGATTAGGATCCACTGTCCTCATTCCATTGATATACACATTTTGAGTTAGATAAGGAGATCCTGTCCCCACCTCTCCAAATGAGGTGGTGGAAGAACATTCTCAATGCTCTTCATTCAATATGCAAATGAAGATCCCATGGTATGATTTTGGGAAAAACATTGAGGTACACACAGTTGAGGAAGGTCAGTCTCACCTTCAAGGTGCAACATATTTATGACCTAGATGAGAAGCTAAATGTTGGTTGCAGTATTTGGATGGGGCGGCCCATACTTGGGGAGACAAATGGCTATCGACACCCAAGAGATACGTTTAGCCCATTTACTGATGCATTGACTCAAAGAACAGACTGGAAATGGGACAAATGATACCATGTCCAACTCATGCACTCATTCTAACATCACATTAGAAGAATGCACATAAATTTTAAGTTTTAGAATTGCAGGCCAAACTTCCAAAAGACCTGTTGCTCGATAACTACATGTCCAACATGCAGCTAGAAATTTGAACTGAGGTGACTGTTTGACCCCAAAACTTCTAGAAAATACATGCAAAAGCTATTAGGAAGGAGATTTTGAGTTTTGGGAAAGAAGATATGCATTCAACAGAAACGTTAAAGTGTGGGAAATTCCGTCTTCTAATAACTTAAAAACCTTAGCCATCAATCAACCACGTCCCCTAATCCATCAGCCACAAATCCTTGTAACAGGTGTTCCCAAGCCTAGTGTAAGATCCATGTCTATAATACTAAAAGAACATTTTACATCACTGAAGGTATGTGTCCATCTGAGTCAAAGCCTAAACTTGGTAAAGACGACACCACTTAGCAACCTGAGGATGAATGTGAACCAGAAGACCAAACAACCTATAGATTAGAAATAGGGGAAACATCAGTGCCTAACTGCAATGATAGGGTTGGTAATGCAGTCAAGAATAAGGGGCTGCGTGAATGGTTACCTTGTCCTTGCAGCCTCGACTCCAGGTCCTCTTAAACACACACAATATGATTTCATAGATAATGAGATCGTTCCATTAGTTCAACCTGAAAAACACAGCTGAGTTTTCATTCTCGACACCTCATCACATTCAAGAACAGTTGAGAACTCAGCACACTATGCACAACCATGAAACTAGTCACTTTATTAATCACTCTCAACAAAACTCGGAATACATTTTTTTACTCAAATATCTCTACAAATTCAGATCCACAACTTCACACAGGGATCACTCAGACCACTCCAGTTGCATCTACAACACAATTCAGACTCAAACACACATAAACACCTACAACAACTGAAAGGAACTTGCAAAAACTCATAAATGCTTACGATACACTTGAGGACTCATCTCTCCTCTCATGGATTTACAGCCAGGGAAAGACACGTTACAAACTGACCTCAAACACCTCATGTATTGAGTCATGTGCTGTACTTTTTTTGCTCTAGCATAGAGCTCTGTTCTTGAGCACGAACTAGTTTTCTACAGCCTCTTTGTTCTTCCTTTTCTACTCTTTTATATTTCCCAAAGAGATCCTTCAAGAGAACCCCTGCAAAAGAGTCCTTCTACCTTCTAATGCCATCTCTTTGAAGTCCCTAAACTTTCTTGGAATGCCCAAAATGAGAAAGCCAGATGTTTTATCTACCGTGTCTTTTTACAATTGACACAGGTCAAAATGTTGTTTAATGCTAAGGTGGTTGCAAAACTGCCCCTGTATGCATACCGGCAAATACTGAAACCACCCCAGTAGTTGCAAAAGGACCACTTAAGGCTGCAAAACACCACTTAAAGTTGCAAAACCAACCCTTAAGGTTGCGACACCACCTCAACAGTTAGGTCACTTTGCAAAGTCCTTCAATTTTCAGGGGCCATTACTTTTACATATGAACTCGAAATCCAAGGCCGTTTCTTTGAAAGTACATAACTTTTCAAAAAGAATCCAAACATGCAAATCTAATTCTACTTTGGAGGTATTCCTCATGACCTTTTTGCCTTTGCATCAGAACCTATCATTTTTAAGTCATCAATGGTCAGCCGCTCATTAGATCCAACTATAGTCAATCCACGTGACCGAGTTTGATGTTATACATGACCTCATTCAAGATGAAACATTGACAGAACACTAACAAACTCACCCTACTGCACTACCCATATTTTTGGTTGATGCAAGATTGTCAGTACCCATTGGATGCTCCCATATTGGTTGAACTACCTTTACACCTTCAAATTTTTTTGCCATATAAAAAGACTAGGGTTATGGTCATGTATGCCCTAGCAGCACACTTAACATTTTTGGAAATCAAGCAAGTCCTCTAATTCAATAAGGTGCTCATGAGTATACTATTAAATCCTCTCTACCAAAGGAGATAAAGATTGTTGACTCCACAAAATGACTAAGATTCTAAAGAAAGGGAATTTTGGTTTCATGGCCCATCATATGGATGCAAACCCCTCTTATCAGCAAGATAAAATCCCATGGATTTTGAAGTTGTCCCATAATCATAGGAAATATTTCCAAAATTTAGAAAGACTTCCTCCGGGAAGAGGATTGGATCATATCATTGAGCTTGACCCTATAAGGTCCCTACAATAGTTCGCCCCTACAAATACATGCACCTACAAAAATTCAGAAATTGAGATTGGTGTAGAAGCTATTGGAGATGTGAATCATTATTCCTAGTAAAAGCCCTAATGTCACACCGTTGTCTTGGCCAAGAAGAAAGGTGGGTCATATTGCCTTTGTATTCATAACGTAGCTCTTAAACGAGACACAATCGAAAATAAATTTCCAATGCCTAGATTGAGGATATACTAGATGAGCTACATGTCAATATTTTTGAAAGATTGATCTCTTATTAGATTACTACCAAATCATAATTCAACTCTAGGACAAGAAGAAGAAAGCCTTTTGATCTCATCAAGGGTCCTATCAATCTAGAGTAACGTCTTTTGCATTATGCAATCCTATTGCAATGTTCAAGACATTGATACTTCTTTAGTAAGTTCCTTCGCAATTTGTTCCTTGTTTCCTTTGATGATACACTGATTTGCAATAAAACAACAACAAAACATTTAGGGCACTTGGATATTGTTATTGAAATTTTATCCAATGAAAGGTCATATGCAAAGGAAGCCATATGTGAATTCACCAAGTAATCCATGGAATATCTTGACCACGTTATTTCCTCAATGTACAGATCTACAAAGATAAAGGCCATATGTGATTGGCATGTGCCCAATACTCCTAAAATACTTCATGGCTTCCTAGGGCTAGTAGCTAAGTCACTAGGGTCATGTTTGGCAAGGATAAAATTCGATACAAGTTCATCAATCGCTGAAATTCGGAGGAAAATATTCATCAATAAGTTCGAATTATATAATCTGCATTTTTTATTAGTTTATTTTCAAAACAAATTACAAATGTACAAGAATGTCAAAATATACATATATTATAATATAAAAGAACAAAACATTGAAGTTTTATTAAAACTAATTAAAAACAAACAATTAAAGAAAGAAGAACCTAAAGTTGAATAAACACAAATAAATTTAAATGAAATTTTAAAACCTATTTAAATCAAATACATTAAAATTGAATAAACACAAAAGAATTTAAATACAAATTTAAAACCTATTTAAAACTAATACAAAATAAATATAAAAAATAATAATAAACTAAATAAATTGCACCTGTAAAATCCTTCAACTTAATACAAGTAAAAACATTCAAAAAGCTAAAAAGTAATCCTAAATTAAAAATAGTTAAAGCTTTTAATTTTACATAAATTTTAATAAACTAAAAATATTTAAAAAAACTAAAACTAAATTGTTATTACCTAAGTAACCATTTAATATATTCCTAAAATCCTATTTAACTTATTTTTATTAATCCTATACCCCTATAACCCTAAATATTACTAAGTCCCACTAATAAATTACATGTTTAAAACTTAAAAATAAAAATACTAATGAATTAAAAAATATTACTTGACTCCCACTAATGCATTAAAAATACCTAATTAATGTAATCCCTAAGTGACTAAGCCCTAAGGTTCTAAATCTAATGAATTTAAAATACATGGCGGTTGTATATTCGAAAACTCGGTTGGAAATTTGGGTGCTGCTCGATTGATGGAGATCCACGCCACATGGAAGTCTTATCACAAAATATCATGCAAGACCCATGTCATTCAATTTATATGCAAACCCTCCACTTACAAAGTTTGCATATAGGTTTTTCAAAATTCTCACTTTCAAACATGCCTTTGGCTCTGATAATCGAATCGATAGACTCATCACTTCGCTCATTACAAACTCACTTCAGACACAAAACTACATGAATTTTTTAGGGTTTTTGTTCAATTTGTGGAAAAATTCAACAATACGAACTTTAAGTCGAAGTTCAATGATTAATATGTTTTTTTTTGGAAATTGCCGAATTTCAAATTTTTTGCCTAAGGTTCAACGAATTCTATGACTTAGGCTAGTAAGCTTTTACAAAAAAAATGTATAAAATTTCTCTCCAATAGCTCGCCCTTAAAAAGAACTCACCAAAATTAAGATTATTTTCGGTTCACAAAGGCAAAAAAGCCTTTGAGGGCCTCAAACAAGATCTCTCTTGTGCTCCATTTCTAGGCACCCCCCCAACTTCTCCAACCACTTTGGAAGTGGGGGTGAGGCTTCAACCAAAACTTGCAATGAACCCTTAAGGCAATCATCCCGTTTCCTTGGAAAATAGGAAGTTGATTGATAGGGAAAGGGATATGTCCACATGCAACAAAAAGATGTTATTTATCTTGCATGCAATGGCAAAGCAGCATCAGCTTCTCCTAGGGAATAATCTCCTCATTAAGACCGACCAGCTTAGCTTTAAGCATCTTCCGACATAATAGGCACCCACATAGTCATGATCTCGCTTAGCGATGGCATTGACCTTAATCAATGCAATTGGTCGGAAAAGGGTTCATAGTCAATGTCATCACCAAATAGTTCATAAATGATAAGAGGGGACGAGCGCGAAAGGAGGTAAAACAATATACTTGGGGAAGGTATAAAGGGGATATGAAGGTGCTATAATAGGACAATATACAAGTGGTAGTATTGATGGTATCAAGTGGTGGTAAAGTCATAGTAAGAAGGGTAAGGCATGCTTCTCTCACGGCAAGCTAGGCAATGCCACGACATTATTAAGTGATAAAAAGGTGTATACACCTACTATTTGAATCTCTCACGAGGTGCTTCTAACTAGCCCAAACCTCATTCCCGGTGCGCCCCTTAAGGCATGCATTCCAAGGGATTGATGCACCTATTTAGAACCCCAAATGTTTCTTCTCTAATTCATTTAATAATAAGGCCGGTACAGGAGGTTAATGATGGCCTTAACAAATGTAAAGAGAGGATGACACCTTGAATCAAAAATGCAATTTGTGAGTCAGAATTTATAGGGATGCATGGGGGCTATGATAACCTACTAAGAAAAATCATTATTAAGTGATAAAAAGGTGTATACACCTACTATTTGAACCCCAAATGTTTCTTCTCTAATTCATTTAATAAGGCCAATGAGGAGGTTGGTACGATGGCCTTAACAAATGTAAAGAGAGGATGACACTCGATGAATCACTTCAAAATGTAATTCTTGATGAGTTGTATATTTATAGGGATGCACAGGGGGGGCTATTTTCTTCAATCAATGCATTTGAAGGAGAATGATCCAATAACAAAGTAAAAACAAGTTGAATTCTTTGATTATAATCTCATAACTATTAGACTTACTTAATAAATGTAATAAGCCTAGTTGACTTACATAGCTATGAGTGTCCTATTTGAAGATTTGTGGTGGGAAGGATATGGTGCAAAACATCAAATCTTCAAAGGCTAGACATTCGCATTTTGTGCAAACCATGTAGCTCTTTTGAGTGTGAACACAATTGGAGTATGCTTGATGCCATTCACACAATAAGTGTGACACATCAACAACACACCTCAATGACCTTGTTTTTGTGCGATACAATCTTTGTCTTCGCATCAAACAAGTGGAGGGGAAGGAAAGTCGTGATGTGATTGACTTGGATGACATCAATCCATACTCAAATTGGATTGTTGAGGTTGGAGCCCATGTTTACTAAAGAGATTGCAGATTTTGAGAGTGAAGCAATAGGAGGGGCAGCGGCAGCGGCAGCGAGAGGAAAAAGTGCAAGTGGAAATTGGTCTTGGTCGGGATGATGACATGTTTGAGAATGATTTTACTCATGAGGAAAATTTACTTTCCAATTCGAGGGCACAACCAATGACTCCGAGGAGCTAGAGGGGACAGAGAAATTTTTTAAAAATTATGGATTTGTAATTTTCTACGACAATGATGAATCATCATATGATGTTATGGTGCATTGATGAGCATTGTAGACTTTTTGTTAGTAGATGAGAGAGAGAGAATGAAGATAAACTAGAAGGCACACTAAGATACGTGTGTGTCCATCATTTTATTAAATAAAAGAAATTGCATCATAGTTGAGGAAGTTTATAACCAAACATTAGTTAATAGATAACTAATAGTTCATTTAAGTAATATATTTTAATACCCCTTAATGACTAAACTAGAGACATGTTTGTCCCAAAATTTTACAAATACAATAAAACCAAGAAGTTTAGTCATTAAATTTGCAGGTTGCTCCTTCGATATTACTCTGAAATCTACAATAGTCCTCTGACGTTTTGCAGTTGTACAATGTATGAATTTTAATGTAGACGAAACCGAAAAGATAGCTAATAACAAAACAAAGATTTAGTTGAGTGGATATAAAATATATTAGGCTTTCCACCAATTCTCTGTAGAGTGATTCATTGACCGATGATGAACCGTCATTGGTTGAAAACTTCAGCCCAACATCCATACTTCTGAAAACATAAGCTTGGAAATGTTGATTAAAGAGATTGTGGTAAGATCGTGGAGCCTACTTAAGTCCGTACATGGACTCAATAAATCTGCAACCTAAATGATCATGTTCAGTACCCAAATATTTTCAGGCAACACCAGCACCATGTAAACCTCCCTGCCCAAATCTTTGAAGAGAAACAACTAAAATGCAACCATCTTTGTAGTATTTACAATACTACTAAAAACCAACTCCATAGTAGTGGGAGAAACAACCATCTCCTCATCTATTCCCTATTGTTGCTCATTTATTCCCTCCTATTGGGAAAAGTCTTTCACAACAAGATGAGCAAAAGAATCATGCTCTAGTAACCTTTGTGTCGGTTCCTTTGTTTCAACCTCAATAGTGGAGTCACCCTCCACAATTCTTTGAGTGGCTTTTCTGCTAGCTCACAATGCATCTCCCATGCATCCTATAATTGGGGCATTTCATCCGCCTACATGTGAAGCATTTCATCCTCCCACACATTATTTATAGTGGATATTCCCTCCACAACTAGTGCATGTAAGTTGACCGAAGTAGGGTCAACAAGCCTATGAAGAATTTCATCCTCCAACATGTCCTGAATGGTGGAGTCTCCCTCCACACGTGCATTAAAGTTTACGGTAGCAAGATCAACAAGCCTATGTTGGCCACCTTGCCCAATGCCTAGGGCAATTACCCATTCATGTTTCACATCCAACACAATACACTTCTTCCCAAAGAAATTTACAGAAATATTGAGATTTTTTGTTAATTGATGAACAAACAAGACATTTTTATGCATGTTAGAACATTCCTCACTAAAAGTTTTTCAGCATTATTTAGGACTATATGAATTTCTCGTCCCTCTACTACAAGTGACTCCCATCAGCTAAGGCAACTAAATCAGAATAATTTGTATTTGCAATAAATGTTACATACTAGTCCCTTCGACATGAAAAATGTTTGGATGTGCCGGAATCAATAATCCAACAACCTATAGCATTGTTGTTCAAGCATGATGCCATGAGGGCATACTCTTCCTCAAAATCCCATTCATCTATAATTGTTGCCACATTTGCCTCATCCTGTGGCTTTTTGTTGTTTTGGGAAAGATCATACTATCACTTCCAGCTATCTTTTTTGAAATTCCCAACCTTATGACAATGATGCCATTTCACATGATATTTCATTTCCACTTCCCCTTCCACTAAGCAATAAACACACTCTTGGTTCCTTCTACAACAAGTAGTTAACCTAATCAAAAGTCAAGATATGACTTTCAACCTTCAAATGTAAACCTTCTAAGAAAGACTCATATGAGGGCATCAAACTGTTTAGAACAAGAGCAACCAGGTCATCATCATCAACCTTTTTAGCTAATGGCACCAAGCTGGTCTTGGAGATGTGTCATCTGAAGAAAATGCTCAGAAAAAGACCTACCCTCATGCATCTTTGTTGAAAATAACAACTTCTTCCAGTACAAAACACAACTTTTTTCTTAAGTCAGATACTTGTTCTTCAGACTGGTCCATTGCACATTTACCTCAGTAGCATTCTAGACCTCTGGTATCAAATCACCTGACACAAGCAACTTCAATAACGGCAAGGCCACCTTATGACACAAAATCCGCAATAAGCCTTCCTTCACTGCCAGCTTGCAAGGATGATTTTATCACAATCCAGGTAATTGTCAAAATCTTGCGACTCCAAACATTATAATTTTGACCCATCAACTTTTGCACTTCTGGCAAAAATAGGTTTTGTATACTGGCCATTGTTCACACAAAATGTGATCTCCAATCCACAGATCAATGCAACAGAAAAACCCCGTACAACCCCTTACATGTACAAACCAACTCTGCAAACTACTGCGAATTGGGATTGATTTAGTTGCACAAAATACTAATTTCTTGGAAACTATGACCGGTACAACTGTGCTCTGGAAAACCTCCTCACAGTCTGGTCCACACTGCTAAATTGCCAAAAATCTGAAAATAACTGACAGGACTGAAAACCCTCAATTTTGTGCCTTAACAGATCTGAAACTTCACATGTTCACAATTTTCTGCAAAGATTCCCAAGATGTGTGCTCTTCAGGACTGCCCATGTAATGTCCCACCTCTACTGCGTGACCTTGAGCGAAGACCTTTGGCCCTTTTTGTCTACCAGTACGCAAAGGGAAGTTTAGGGTGACTTATCTTTATTATTTTATTATATTGTGCTATTGTTTTTTCAAAAAAATAATAATATCATGAAAAAGTACATATAATAAATAATACAAAGTCAATTTTTGGAAAATGTGCCAATCAGGGAAAATGTGCCCAGCATAGGAGAATGAAACAATTTTTATTGGCTGTTTTGGAGGTGGTGGTTGGCTGATTTCCCTTTAAATGATTCCCAAGATGTGTGCTCTTCAGGACTGCCCATATTTTCTATCTCCCAGTTCATTCTTTCACAGTCTTGAGCCCTAGCAAACACGTCCTCCCAAGTTGTGAACGCCCTCTGAAAAAATCATGATTTTTCTTGCCTTAGTTTGCTCTGTCAGCATTTCTTTCTACTTCCAGGCAGTTTGGATTAGTGCGTGGTCTTCTCCTCTGCTTGCCTTAGTGTGGTCTTCTTCTCTCTCATGCCCCATGCCCTTTCCACGACTGTTTTGCACTTGTCCATGCCCTTTCTGCGACTGTTCTGCACCTTCACGAATCATAAATCACATGAATGCTCTTTCAAATGGCAACTGGACTGTATATACGTGCCCTAGCATTAATCAACGACTGAACACAGTCATTTTTGCCACTGCAATGATTTTCTTCTTGAAATCAATTTAGAAAGATGCTTCATCTCCTCTCTGTAGCTCATACCCTCTTCCAGGGATTCCTTGAACTCCAAACCTCGAGCACCAATGTCTCTGATACCAAAGATGAAAGAAAGAGAATGAAGATAAACTGTAAGGCACGCTAAGATATGTGTCCGTCATTTTCCTATGCTAGAAGATGTTACATTGTAGTCTGGGAAGTTTATAACCAAACATTAGTCAATAGGTGACTAATAGTTCATTAAGTGTTAAGTAAAATATATTTTGATAGTTTTGGTCTAAAACTAATAAAAATATACCTATGTGTCACCTATGTTCATTTTTATGCTTTTTAAAAGTCTTTTACATGTTATTTAAGTCTATTTTATAGATTTATATGTTTTCTTTATTTGCCTAGTTGTTGCTGAGTTTTGCCGAATCCAAGTCAAAATTTTGGCTCTGCCGAGTTTTCCCAAGTTCAAGTTTTAAAACTATGGTTTGGATTAATGAGGGATCATGTCAATATAATCAGGATTTTCTTCTCAATTGAGTAAAAATTATGGGAAAACACTAAGAAATGCATCTTTTTGTTATTTTGATATCAATCTAATACAAAGAAGTTTTCATTTTTAGCTCTTACGTGTTTTCAACCAGATTGGCAGGTTTGAATCTATCTTAGGTGTGTGTGCCTCTGTTAATTTATATCTCAATATTTATTTCAAGTTATAATTGCAGATCATTTTCACTTAGGAATGCTGCAAAGGTAAAGTCTTGAGCATGCTGCAAAGGTATCGTCTTTTCTGCTCACTACTTCGTCAATTGTCTTGAGACAAGAGTTGAAAAGTAACATGATGAGTTCAATGAATTTGGATGAGCTTTAACAAATGGCTCATTTGAGGTGTACATTTTGTCGGCAGATTATTTCAATAGAATAATGAGACATTGTACTTCTATAACGACATCATTTTAATCCCAAAAACATCTCTGTGGTTTATATTATTATGTTTGGTAAGCTCCACCCACATTCTTTAGATTTTAAACTTGTGTCACCCTCAAATGTACCCACTAAACCTGGATCAAAATCGACACGCATATTTGTTACACCTTAACCCCTTGAACTAAATACAAAGGTAACATTACGGCAAAGCTCCTAGAAAAGATAAGAACAAGGTTAGGTCTGTAACATAGCTAAACACAACCCCTGACTTTAATTTGTCAGTAGGCATCCACCTTTGAAGATGTTTTGGATGGAAAATGTCAAATTCCAGCGGTTCAACTTTGCAGGTTGCCGGATTTTAAATGTTTTCCTACTGTCTTAGATATTCATATTTGACTCTACATCCTTTCAATGATATTATGCAATTGGTAATGGTCATTCTCTTGTGCCCTTGCTTTTGGGAGTGGCCAACGTGAGACCATCTATGCAGGCGAGGTGGGAGTTATGGGCGACATTGAGGAGGGTGTTCCAGCTCATCAACCACGACATTCCAGTTGGGGAGTGGAATATGCGGCAGCCGACTTCTTCGCGTTACCTGTGGAGGAAAAGAGGAAAGTATCATGAGACGCTCTCAATCCTTTGGGCTACTATGATACAGAGCTTACAAAAAACGTGAGGGATTGGAAAGAGGTGTTCGACTACACGCCGCGAGAAACGATCCAAATGCCTACGTCTTTGAATCCACACAAACCATCACAAACCAGTGGCCACATCAACATCCACATCTCAAGTATTGTCCAGTGCCTAAATAATATTGTTAATACCCCAAATCTGAAATGAAAATTGATGGGTGTGCACTATGCACTATGCAGGGGAAGCTTGGCTAGCATACGCAGAGGCTGCAAGGAGGTGTCGTGTTGGAATTAATTGCACGGAGCCTGGGCTTACCTGATAATCACCTAGATGAATATTTCAGGGACGATATAAGCTTTGTGTGGCTGAATTTTTACCCGGAGTGCCTAGTTCCTGAGTGACATTGGGCATGGGTAGGCACAAGGACTCTAGCGCGCTCACTTTGCTTTACCAAGACCAGGTGGGTGGCCTCCAGGTCAGGCGAAAGGACAACGGCCAGTGGCTGCCCGTCCAACCCCGCCCCGACGCTTTCATCGTCAATGTCGGAGACTGCATACAGGTAATGGTTTTATTCGTTATTTATAATGAGCGATTTTGTAGAATGAGTGATTAATGAAAGAGGGACATGGCAGGTGTGGAGCAATGACAGGCACGAGAGTGTAGAGCATAGAGTGGTGGTGAATGATAGGCGACAACACATGTCAATTCCCTTCTTCTTAAATCCTTCGCAGGAAGGCTATGGAGGAGTTGGTAAGTGAAGAGGATCCTCCCAAATACGGGAATACGATTGGGGCAAGTTCTACAAGCAGCGCAAGGATGGCAATTTCATAAACTCAGAAGTTGAGAATTTACGAATCTATCATTTCAGAATCTAATTGTTGTTTGGTGTTGGTAATAGATTAGAGCACGACTGGCTACTACCAATGAAAAATATTATATCTCTTCTACCCGCCAAACAAAGAGAATCATCTCTTTGTTTGGTGGGTAGAAGAGATTCAGGCACCTGCCATTTCCAAGATGTTGCAGCAGAATAGCATCTCCACGCTTCCTATAAATGAGGCTCCCATCTTTATGTTCTTATCCAGCCACTTCTACTCCCGCTTTACATATTCATCAGCTTCTGCAACCGCTTGCACCGCTCAGGTACAGAGACGTGGTTTCCTGTTTACATTTTCCAGCATACTCCTCGCCTTGTTTCACCATATGCAACAAACAAGCCTCCAACCCGATCAGTTTAAATTTGCCAGCGTACTCCCAACCTGTGCCAACATAAGAGCTCTCGAACAGGGTATGGACAACCATCAAAACATAAAATATAGAGGAATTTTGTTAGATGTAGTTGCAAATGTTTTGGTAGACATGTATGCAGAATGTGGAACCTTACATAAAGACATGTGAACTGATTAGTAGAATGCAATTTATGTTCGTTATCCTCACCGGCAAAAGTTGCAACTCATGTGCAATTGCTAGTTATCCCATGGGCCATAACTAACACAAGGTGCCCACTTGCACTGTCAAATGCATTGTTCTCCATTGAGTGCTCCAAACCTTTTTTATTTCGGGAGCCTCCTCGTCTGAATTTATTTTACAGAACCTGCTCTCAATTTATATTCATACTTTAAAAAAAGTATCATTTTTATTTCGTTTCAGTCTTCATAAGCTAATGCAAACCTACCTTTAAGAATTTTGCAGGTTGTTAGGGCAGTTACCATTCAAAGGGTCATTTCCCACTGCCGTAGAAAATAAATTAAATTAAAATACCTATCCCATAAAACAATGAAAATTTTTACATAGAAAATAAATTAAATTAAATACATATCCCATAAAACAATGAATTTTTTTGTTGAAGCAGATTCGATCAGGTGCTAAATTCAGAAACGACCACATTCCCTCAACGCTCAGTTGTAAAAATCAAAGTAATTTAAACTTCAAAATGAAAAATCTCATCAAAATTCTCTTTATATTAAAGAAAACCCAGCCTCGAAATTTAAAAATTAAAACTGTGAACAATAACCTTGGGATTGATGTTTTACATCACACTTATCGCAGACTCAAGCTTTAGCCTTTTCCTTAAAGAATCTTTTACTTCCAATTAGTACGGAATACATAAAAATAAAATTTGTAACAGCCCTATGGAAAAAACAAAATCAGTACAATTTAAATACAATCAAATACTTCATAGGTCAAAAATATAAATATGAGAGAGACTGACCTGCAGCAATTTCTGGTGGAGAATATTGCAAGCATGAAACCCTCTCAACCCCAACTCCATTAGAATTGTACGGATTGTAAGGATCCGGATGGAAATGCGCTGCAAGAATACTGGCCCTCCTTGCAATTGCATCTTCACAATTCCTCGTCTTCATTGAGTTTGGGGTTTAATTTATAAAATAAATAACGCTGTTTACTTTTCCGAGCTAATTTTTCTCTGATGGATAAACAATAAGCTGTTTTAATCTTCAGAACTAACCTCTCAATTCTTTTAATAATAAGATTGCAGGTCTAACAGACGTTATCAGACCTTCAATGTAGCAGAAACAAAATTCCCAAAATTCCAATCCGCCACAGCACGGTGGAATTTTGATGTCCGAAAGGCTTTTGATTCGCAATTCAGCGGGTCGAGAAATTTAGATGTTCGGTGAAATTTGTCGGGTATTTATAGTACTGTTGGAACATCGCATCCGACGGTGAATAGAAGATGTCTTTTTAATTTCATCGGAACGGTCAGATATGGATAACGTGTTCGCCTTTTAAATACAGTTTTGGGCGACAAAACAATGGTCTTTTCGTCGCACGTGGAATGTTTGTTAATAGAGTGACGCATACTGTGACGTCATGTTGATAATCACCAACTTAATTTGTTAGTTGTTCAATTATTGACCTCTATTTCGGGAGATATCCGAGTAGGGGTCCACCTTAAGGTGAGATCCCAATAAGTATATATTACATTTATGTTTTTAATTACACCGGAGGCGTGGCTACTTTTAGTTGGATGTCTTACGACCATACTTAGCTTGTGCTTGAGTTGTTTCTTTTTTCTCCGTGGAGTGAGTTTGGCCGTTTTACATTTGTTAAACTTTAACACTAAATATCCGCACACATAATTGTAAGCTAGTGTTGGAACATTACTGCTATGCTAACCCCTGCCCTCCCATGCAGTTCTTACTATTTTGTCATCGTCTTTTCTTTGCTCTGCATATTTGGTTTTTGGTTGGCTATTTGATTATTCAATTAGTATTTTAAACCTAAGTTTATGGCTTCAAAAGTCGAGACGCCGTAACCTCATTTAAAACTTCTAAAAAAGGATGGTGCCATCAAAAGATATGAAAAGTTGCTCATGAGTCACACACGGTCCACGATTTCCTACAAAATGGGAGTTAAGATATGCATCTCTTTCGATCCATTGAGCACAAGGCTACTTAGGATTGGAACAAAAGTGTAGAGTGAAGTTTAGATATCAATATTGCCTCTGTGAACACTATTGTTTATCTTCACGAGGATTTGATTTTTGACTAAATGCAACGTGTTGTGCATGGCAAATATTTTTGGCGAGATATTATGTTGGATGCAAAATTTAATGGGAAGTTTGGTGATTTTGGGCTAACGAGCGTGGTTATGAAGGCATGGTAAGGCGTGATCGGAAGCCTCCCATACGACATGTTTGGTTTTGGCGGAGACATTTTTTTGGGGAGATTATTTGGCACCGAGTGTGGTTTTAATCTCTTGAAAGGCAAGTCCAAAATCGAATGTATAGCTTTGGAGCGTTGGCATTGTAATAATCGCCATAGATTTACGGTATTGATCTTGTGCACCTCTAATGATCGGAACTTGAGACAACATAATTCCATTTATTGTAATATAAAAATTATGAAAGAATGGATGTGGCATTTGTATGAACAAGGGAAGCTATTGGAGGTTGCCAATGAAAGATTAGATAATTTTTTTTATAGGGAGGAAATGGATAGAGTTGTTTCTGAGTGTTTGGTGTTGTCGGTGTTTGCTCTCATCCCTCCCAGCCCAAGGCACGATACGATGAGAGAAGTTGTGAAGATTTTGAAATTCAAAGTGGATTTATCGAGTGTTCCTCTGATCAACATTGTTTGGATCCTCGACCACGATTACTTTCTCAAGTGTATTAATATCGCAAAGCGGCATAATATTATGTTGGATACAGTGCATCGAAGCCTCTCATCGGCCAGTAGTTCTTTGAGATTGTTGAATACGGTCGCCCATCTTCTAAATCATATCAGTACAATTATTCATGCTTCATGCATGTTTCCCATGCACCAATTGCCAACCTTTACTTGCATAGATTGATGTAGGTGGATGCGTACTCTCCCCGCTCAACTTGGAGCATGTCATATGTTATTACAATTTGCTTAAAATGCCAACTTTACAGGAGATTTGTATATACTTCTAAAGGTTTGTACACAATGTCTTACACGAAATGAAATAACATACGTAACAAATGTTTTCTCAGGGTTTGTGTTGCCTCTTGCTTAGGGCAACAAAATAAGCTTTAATGCACTTAAAATAAAGCTCCTTTTTGATATAAAGACCAAATAGCATATACCCCCATATTTGGTCTACAATATTTGGACAACCTAGGACGTGCTACCACTATTCATTAAAATAACCAACTTCATTTAGTATTTCAGGATATTATTTAATATATGCTTTAGAAAATATATTGTCTCCATGTAGTTAGTTCTCTTTAATATAGTTAGGTCACCCTAATATAGTTAGGGCATTTGGGTTGGTCATGATTACATTGCATATCGTAATCAAACTAGGTTATACAGTCATGTATGACGTATTTCCATAACATAATCAAATTTTATTATATTTTGTTGCTTCATTACACTTCATTATTATTAGTTTTCATTAACATTTGAATAATAATATTGCCTATTACTAATGCATAAACCATTAGGTGTTATCTGATCATAATAAGCTTATTTACAAGAACATTGTGCGCTCCATTATATGTGTTACCTGATCATGAAAATCTTAATTACAAAAACAATGTGCATTCTCTTTTAACTTTGTCAATCTTCATGTTTATATATCCCATTTACCCAAACTATTATTGCACTCTATTTTACAGGTTAGCTTTCTGTATAACACAATTGATATGTGCTTGCAGAAATAGGTGACAGTACTTGACCGTCACCACTTGTTGCAATAATGACAATTAACAAATTACATCCATAACATATGCATTGTGTGATCAAGGCCACGATAACTCACAAAGGAATTTTACACACCCATATTAACAACAAAGGTGAGGGAAAGGTCCTAAATTTCAATGTTTTTGATGTTATGCGATAATATGAACATCACCTACATTGGGAATGCTACTACATACTACAATGAAAAGGTTCAACTTGCAGAGGTTTACTCTGTATACAACCTAACATGAAATAACACTCTACCACTTCCATTTCCACATCATAGCAAAAACTAAAAACATATGTCTTGGCTATATATTGGATGTGATTGTTATGGCCAATTTTATATCTACAAGTTCTACCTTAATCCGTAAAGATGGAAGTTATACTCGTGGAAATTTCTTCTACATACTTGCTTTGTGAGTAATCTATTAGTCACAATTTCTTTCCAACTTATTCTATTGTGGCCAACTCTATCTTCTTCTTCATGAAAAGATTATGCATTCTGCAATAGATCCAAATATGATAGATCAAAATTTTGAATCCGAATTTGATAGATTTCCTCCATTTGTATGGATCAAAACAAAATGATTCGTTGAGTAATATTATCTATTTAAACAAGGATTTGATTACTCATAAAGTGTTGATTTCCTAAACAAGAAAATATAATAAGTATCGTGTTGAAAAACATGCAATACTTAATGCATAACAACATTATTTGAATTTGATTAAGTGTGCAACTTTCCAACAAATGTGTACAACTAGACTTCATTCAAGTTATCCCCATTAAGAACAAATTAACTCCATTTAATATCTTCACCTCTGACATTCACGAACCATGACATAATACCCCTAATCATACGTATACACAATATGGCTTTTCCATCCCACCAAACTCGCACTCTCCGGATGTAGTCAAAACTCTATGGTTATTTGCCATTACTCCAACATTTGTTGCATTACGTATTACATTTGAAACTTCATTATGTAGCAACAACTACCTTGTAAACTTTTCATTCCTCTTCTCTATGCAATAATTTGTTGTTACATCAAATTCTTATTACTCACTCCCACAATTTTAAAATTCAAAGCTTCGATCTGTTTCTCCAAATGCAACTACATTTCGCTCTAGAAAAGAGTGTTTCATTTTAAGGATTTGTACGTCACCTCACCACTTAACTATACTCCAAAAAAATAAAGACAACGAAATTACATTCATAATTCTAGTGTTGGACAGAAACTTCGTTCTCATGCGGCGAATGCCGATACTGGAAGCCACCAACAACTTCGAATGATGGAGGGCTTAGTACCTTGGATGTGGATGTAGATCTGCAGGTGCTAAGAAGATGGATATGATAATGTCTGCAAAACTAAAACAGATATGATTAGATAACAATATGCGAGGGTTTCCCGGACAATGCCGGTTCTAAGAAGTTGTCAACTTCCTTGGAGGATGTCAACCCCAGGTCATAGAAAAAGATAGAAATGAATGATGAGCAGTACGTAACATGGATTACATACAAAAATTGATATATGTCAGAAAATGAAAATACCGATAAAGAAATCAAAGCAAACCAAGCTTATGTGAACTAACGACAATTTTGAGGCCAAATTTGCCAAGAAATGGATTTATCAAAAGAACCACATAAGACTTGCCAGGAGATGGACGTGCTAAAAGAACGTGTTAAGAGGTGGATTTGCTAAACACACTACAAAGGCATGAGTATGGCATCAAAATGGAAATGAAAATGAGAAGCTATAACACCAAAGGTTCAATATGATTTCCAAAAAAACTTGATCGAAAGAAGGGGAGAAGGCATGTATATATAATCTAGGGAGGGGTTAACTAAGGGATGTTAGATAACCCTAGTTTACAAAAGTAACCTTGATTACAAGACATGATTTGAATGAGAATAGATTTGATATGAATTGGATTTGATGGAGTGGGGCTCATGATTCAAAAAGAAAGGATGTGATATTGAGTGGGGGCATGATTGAAAAGGTTAGGTGGAATAATGCATCCCATGAGGATTATTTTGAATTTAGGAGTGGGGTGTTGGATGTGTATATTTTTGGGGGTTTATAATCATTAAGTTCATAGGTGGGGTTCATGTGGGGTTCATGATGTGGAGGATTAGGTGTAATAGTGGATGTGATGGGAATGAGTGGGGTGCATGATGTGGATGATTTTGGAGCATTTTCTTAGTATGTGAGGTGATGTTATTTAGGTTAATAATATTAATTATGATAGAGGCTTACATGGAATCCATTAACACATAATGATGATTAATGATTGAAGGGGATGAATTAATTACTTAAAGGTAATTGTGCTTTTTAGGATTTAGTTTAGAGGAAAAGGGAATCAAGAGGGTAAGTGTAATAAAGGAGAGCAAAATGCGGGGTGATACCAAAAATTGGTGTCTACATTTGCCCCTTTTTGTTGAGTGGTTTCATGACAGCAAGCCACGAGACAAAAACAAAAAAGGGTTGGATGAAATCATGTGTCCGCAAAAGGGATGGGGATGGATAAAAACATGACCAAAGGAAATATGCCCTAGGTGAAAAAGGATCAAAATAACAATGAAAAATATGGCATTGACTCCAATATCACATCGGTAGAGGACAATTACGGTCTCAACAGGAAGATGGGCGACAACATTCTGCGACCAATGAGTGGGTGAAGATCATTGTAATATGGATTCTAACCGTGATGACCAATGGGTCATAGGAAAACATCAATGTATACGCAACTGAATGCGAAAGGTATGCGAAATCCTTCGTACGAAAGGAATCAGTGAAAAATCATGTATCCATAAAAGGGATGAGGATGAAGATAATGATGCCCCAACACAGGGCACGATATAGAAGGTGGATATGTAAATAAAATGCCCCAAGGGGAATGAATGTAATCATAAATGTGGACACGATGAGCAGATAGGATAAAAGGGTGAGATAAAATGTCCTAAAATGAGGTTAATAGTTTTATGTCATGAAACAGGTGGGGAAGATTACGATCGACGTTTTCCAAGAAAAAAGTAGAGTAGGCACTTGCGGGGAAAAAGGTGATAGGTGATGGTTGTCGTGGTATCCTCGAAGATAAAAATACCATGGAAAGAAATTCTTAGAAATGGATATGATGATGCCCTGCGAGAGGGATGATGAAAGATAGAAGAGGTGACAAAGTTCTTGAAATGAGGAGAAGTCAATGTTGTAGAGAGGAGAATGAGAATGGATGTAATGAAATGGATCGACAGTGGTGCATAAATAGAGAAACATCGGAATTGATTGTGAATGCTAGGTGTGAGGGATGTGTTGAAGGATGTAATGAGAAAGAGAAAAGGGAATGGATGGGAGTAGTAGTTGATTATGAGAAGAGAAAGAAAGGTCGAAGGTGAAGGCAAAAAGGGCATGGAATAGAGTGGACGGAGATGGAGGAGAAGAATAAAAATGGAATGAAAGGGGAGGAAGAGGATAACAAAGATGGAAGAGAGGAGAAGGGATGATAGGGGAACAAGGAAATGAGAAGACAATAAAATGACATAATAGAGGGTGAAATTATGACAAAGGGAGAGAGGTAATGGAAAATGAAAGAGATGATAGAGTGGAAAAGATTGAAGGAACCAGATCATGGTGAAGAAATCCAAGGCTAAGAATATGGAATTGACCACATGGAAATGCATGTGGATGATGAGATAAAAAATATGGGACAATGCTGAAGAGAAAGGTTATCGATGGGGAAGTAAGAAGGAAGCACAAGGTAAAACGGGAATAAGATGATACGAGGAAGTGAAATAAGATGAGGATCAAAAAGGAGGAGAGGAAAATGAAGAAAATTATGTAGAAGGAAGGGAACAAAGAACAAAGATATTTGGTAAAGAGTGAGCAACATAAGGAACATAAAGAGAAGCTAGAGGGGAGGAATGACATAGATTGGAAAAGATGCGGAGATGTGTGAGATGAGGATAAGTTGATGATGAGAAAATAGAGAGAGGATGTATGATGAAGACAATAAATAAATTGGCAAGGAAGAATGGAAGATGGAGAGATGGCGAATAAAAATAGGGAATGAATAGGAGGAAATGCCGCGAGGGATGTTAGGAGAAATCCACCGATGATGATCGGTAGGGAAGGATGAGAGGAAAGGTGAGAAGAGGGAAAAAGTAAATGAGGCATGGAAGAGGGAGCACCAATGAAAGGACGTTAGGAGAATTCCCCATAAGGATCGGTGGGCATAGAGGAATGAAGATAGAATGGAGGAGGTCAAAGAGAAGGATTCAAGATGTGTAAAATGGGGATGAGTGATTTTTAGGAGAATTCCACCGATAATTATTAGTGCATAAACAAAAGATGATGATGAAAGAATGTTAGGGTATGATCAACAACAATGATGAGTAAACATGGAGGCATATATGTGGGAGAATTCTAGAAGATGGAGTGAAAGAGTAAAGAAAGGAGGGATAACAAATTGTGCGAGGATGAAAGTGAGGATAGGATGTTATGGATGAGGATGAAGGAGGTAAAGATGAAGAAACAAGACATGAAATGAATGGGGAAGCAATGGTTAAGTAAGATTACCAAGTGAGGGATGATGGAGATGAAAAGGGGCAAGTAGGAAGTGGTGTTTGTGAGAATGGAAGAGGAGGTGAGAGGATGTGATGATGGGGAATGAAGAGAAAATGTGGATGGTGAGAATGTGGAGTGGTGGGTGAGTGCAAGATGATAGATCATCCTTAAGAGGGACTCTTAAGTAAGATCGTCAGGCGCATGAGGAGTTAAGTAAGATCACCAAACCGACAGTGATGATATGGAAGGAGAAAGACAACATTGTATTGGGTACATGTGTGGAATGGTTGGTTAGAGCAAGATGATTACAAAAGAGACGGGGACAAAGATGAGGGAAATATGATGGAAAGGTCGATGGTAAACCAATCTTAAGAGAAATTCTTAAGTAAGATTGCCATGCGACGGGGATAGTTAAGTAGGATCGCCAAGCCAAAGAAGAAGAAGAATGATGAAAAGAAGTGGATGGTTGGAAAGGTTGATGGTAAGAGTGTATGACAAGATGGACTAAAGGGGAACCCTTAAGTACATTTTCCATACTGCAAAAGTGTGTAAGTAAGATGACCGAAGTAAAGATGAATATTAGGAAGGATGAGAAAAGAGTGAGTGGTGTATGTCTGAGTGGAACAAGAGATGAAAAGGGGGGATAATAAGGAAAGAAGGAAACAAAGGAGTGTAACATAAATGGATGGAGGAATGTATGCGGTGTAGGATGGAGAGTGTGAGGGGAATCCTTAATTGGGATGCCCACATTGTGAGAGTGATGACGCAAGAGTGTCAAGTGGAAGAGATGGAGCGAAAAGACATTTGTGGTGGTGATCGTCATCCAATGAAAGAGGAGATGGTGGAGAAGCTTCCATAGTGGGAGGATCGAAGGAAGGAGATATACCTTAACTAAGATTCTCTGGCTGTATGGATGATCAAGTAATATTTTCAAGTTGAAAGTGGAAGAGTGAAAGGGAAACTCAGGAGGAAAGGAAAGTAAGATATCCGACATGGTGAAAGGGGACAGAAAGGTGAGAAGGATGATGTGGGGATAAGTGGTGATGAGTGGAAATGAGGAGTGAAGAGAAATGGATCAAAGACATTGTTGAACATGTTGGGGGATAAGAAGTTGCAAGATAATGAACTCGCCTTGAGAAGGATCCTCAAGTAGGATTCACAAACTGCAATGGAGATCAAGTAGAATTTGCAAATTGAAAAGTGTATTTGTGAGGGCATTCATGGATATTATGGATAGATATAGAATTCATGGTGTGAAATTTGATGTGATTTTAATAAAATATTTCCTTGATGAGATAAATGACACATAGTCGTAGCAAGGAGGATATGGAAACCATGCTTTGAACCAGATTGGTGGTAAATAAGAAAGGGTACCACTCAAGGCATTCCGCTTGAGCAACGACAGCAGTGTTAACACATAACCAATGATAGTTAGTTATACCCAAAATACCTTGAGGGAGATATGAATGAAAGATTCTCATAAACCTAATGTTGACATGACAAGGGATTTGAGATGTAACTTGTATGCGGGAAGAGGGTTCTCCAAAGATGGTGTTCCTTATGTCTATGCCCCACTTTGGGAAAGGGGAAGAATAATAATAGAAGAAAGTTGATCAATGCGGGAAGATTTCTGAAAATGTTGATAAAAGGAAGGTTGATCAATGTGAAAACCTTCCAAATGCCATAATAAAAGAGTAGCCATCCTTCGAGGGTATGGTCTACTTTATCAATAATATGGATAGTAAGAATAATAAATATGATAGCTGTCCTTCGAGGATCTATCTATTTCTTATGATTCTTTTGACTTTTATTTGTATACTTTTCTTTTTAATTTCCTTTTTCTCTTTTTTTTTTGCATGAACAATTGTCCTTCGAGGGATCAATCTATTTTTAATAACTTTGATTTTTCTTTTTGCATATATGGATTTTAACTTTACATGGGGAGAGCTAGGAATAGTTAAGTAGACCACTTAGGAGGGGACGATGATCTTAAAAGTGACTCCACATGGACCCTTTACATGGCTCCAATAGGTGAATGAGAGGGTGATGGATGTAACGATCGTGGAGCTCTCACCGATAAGGGAGAACCTATCCATAAGGAAAATGCTATGGATAGAGTCGTGGTGCCCATATTTAAGGTCATATCGAGGAAGTGATAGTAGACCACATAATTCCATATCATTACAGTGATAGATGGAAGAGGTTCACGACAGAGGAATGTTCTAAGGATATAACTAAGTGCTCATTGGTAGATATGCTAACAAGAATGGTCTGCAAGTGCAACTGCATTAAGAGGTTCCGTCTCTGGTTTACCACCAAGGGAGGGAAGACATTAAGTTGCGACAGGATGAGATGATAGTTTGCAAAGGATTAGATGTGATAGACAAGTGGGAAATAAAACTATGTCCTTAAGGAAGTGAAAAGATGACCACAATGGTGGATTTTGATGAAAATAAATGGTGCCCCAAGAGAGACAAAAATATGGCCACAATGGTGGAATTTGATAAGGAAATAAAAAATGGTCCCTCAATGGAAGGACAAACATGGCCTCAAAGGAGGACTTGATGAAAGAAATATGGTTCCCCAAACGAGGCACGAATATGGCCACAAATGTGGACTTTGGAATAAATATGGCGTCCCAAAAGAAGGGACACATATGGCCACAATGGTGGACTTAAAATGAAAAACATGGTCCCTTAAGGGAGAGACAAATATGGCCACAAAAGTGGGCTTTAAAAAGAGATGAAGATTTGAACAAGATTAATTTAAATTGGAAGGATTTGGATGAGGTAAATAAAACAATGTCACATATTAAAGTCCCCCAACATTAATGGGGTTGTATGGACGGATGTAAAAAATATGCTAAGGATGAGGGGAGGATGTCCCCTAACGATTAGATGCGGATACAGTTAATGAAAGTCGAAGGAGTTTAGATAGGATTGGATAAAATGGTCATAGACCACAAGGGTGATTAGACCACAAAGAGTGATTGACAAGATAACCACTTATTGAAAAATGAAAGACCTTCCTTAGGAGGGATGTCATGTGTAAGAGGGATGTTATGATGTCGATGGAGGAATTGTGGGAAACCTAGTGGATGGGATACAAATTGGATTAGATGTAGATGGAGAAGGATTTTCCCCCTGAACAAGGAAATTGTCCTTCTCAGTAAGGTTGTGGATAATTTTCTAAAAGGCCTTACAATGTGAAATGTCATGGCCCGGCCAAGGTACATGATAAGTGCAAATGCAATTGGGATTGAACCATGATGGCTTTGGATTGTAGGGATTAAAAGCTTTAATGGGAGGAAGCATGATGGCAAATATTTGAACTAAATTTTGAAGGATGTTTATGTAGAACCCAATCAAAGTGTTAAAAGGAATATAATTCTTATGATGTTTTGGCTTGGAGTTAGGGGAAGAAGTGGTCGTGGATTGAATGGGTGAATTAGATGTTTTACCAGACGAATCAATTATGAGAGAAGGGTTAAATTGTTTGGATTGGGATTTATTGGGTAGATTATATGTCTTGGATGATAAATCAAATTTGATTGGAGGCTTGGATTGTTTGGATGTAGATTGATCATTGTGAGATGTCGTAGATGAAGGGACTGGTCCTAAAATAGATGTTGTAGCATTGGATTGTTGAAAAGAGGGAAAACCTGACTTCTTACAAGGATGTGCAGGAGACTTTCGGGGATGCTTTCCACGAGCCTTAGATTTTGATCGAGACGATTTACCTTTGGCAGGGATGATAATAATATCGACTGGAGGATCTAAAGGTGGTGGCGTGGGTGTGGATATTGATGGGGAATGAGTACTAAAACAACAAAAGGTATTGACGGAGAAATAGGTGTTTGTATGATGCGATTAATGAGATCTATGCGAGATGTAGATTGTTTAGGTTTTGGTTTGATCAATGTGGAAATTGTTGATTTTGTAGAGGGGGAACGAATCCCCCTTGTGTTTGTCTCATGTGGAGTTACTAATTGAGAAGATTTGGTTGGTGTGATAGAAGGATTAGGTAAATAACATTGGGATAAAATTGGTGATGTGGCCATGGGCAAGGATATAGGTATAGATGACGAAGATGCCAAGATAGGGGTAAATGGATTTGTTGATATGAAAAATCTAGGGGTAGTTGGGATAAATAGGGGTAGGCATATTTGGGATATTTGTAGATGTGAGTGATGGGAATGTTTGATGTAGATGTGGTTAAGGGGTTGAATATGACAGGTTGGGGCATGAGAGACGTGGACGAAGTGGTATGTATACTCGAAGCCGATGTGGTTGTGTTTAAGGTAGTTGATGTGGTTGGTATAGAAAGAAGTGCGAAAGGAGGAATGGGATTGACTCTAAGGATGGTATTATGGGTAAAGTTGGAATAGATGGAGGTAAGGTATCCAAACCTACTAAAGTTAATGTGGTAACCGATGGAGTAGACATGATAGGTAATGCAACAAATGCGGAGTAATATCGGGTGTAGAAGTAGGTGGGAATGGTTTTCATAAATGTTTCAAATGGGGCTGATGTTGTAGGTGGGGTTGTAAAGGTACATGTGGTAGAAATGAGTTTAGTTGGGATGGTTGTAGAGATGAATGATGTAGGTGTAGTAATAGGTGTGTTTGATGCAGATGTGGGTGAAGGCATAAATGTGAGAGATGTAGGGATAGGTGTGGATATCAATGGGGCCGAAATAGGTGCTAAGGATGAATTGGATGTGATAGATTGGGGCATGGTTGAAGTGGATGAAGTAGATGGTATAGTCAAAGTTGATGTGGATGCGATAAGGGTAGAAGAAGGTGTAGGTTCGAAAAAGATATAGGTAGTAAAAGTTGATATAGGTGTGCTAGGTTCTAATAAGGAGTGGGCATAATGTCCAAGATAGGAACATGTGGAGTTGGTGTTAAGATGATATCTTAATTGACGATGTCAATCACATAAGCATTTGATAATTGAGATGTATTATTAGTGGTTGATTAGGAAAAGTTTGTGTAATTTTTTCAAGAGGTTGGCTAGATGAAGCGGTATAGCTATCGATTTGGATATCCCCTTGATTTATGAGTTGTTGGATGCGATCTTTGAAGGAATGACATTTCTCAATGTCGTGCCCTTTGACTTCGATGATATTTACAATAATGGGCTTCGTGATACCAAATAGGCTTGGGTTGCGAGTTGTCCACGGGTCGTATGGGAGGAAGTTGGATGGAATTTACTTCCATCAACTTGTCAAATACTGAGCTATAAGATTATCCCAAAGGAGTGTAGTTTATTGTTGGTTAAGGGGCTCGTCGTTGAGGCCATATCTTTGGATGTAGATGCGGATGAGGGCTTAATGACCAATGCTTGCCATACCTTTAAATGTGTCGTTATGTGTGGATGGTTTAGTATATTTGATTGTAGGCTTAGTCAATCTGAATTTAAGATGACCTTGTTCAATGGCACATGTTTTGAGTTTGAGCCATTGTGAAAACTTTTTCAAAGGTTCGAATGGTTGGATTTGCAAATTATATGATATATGTTTTGCACATGATCGCGAGAAGAGTTTGATGAGTTCGGTTTGCGGAAGAGTGAAATATATTTGGTTTATAACATCATGCCATCATGCTCATTACCAAACTCATTGCATGGTGTATAAGTCAACGATAGTGGTTTTGTGTGCAATATTGATTGAAAAGTGTTCTAAGAACAACTGTGCAAGTTAGGCAAAGGAGAATATAGAATATTGCGGGATATCATTGTATCACCAGTCAATGCGGGACCGCACGAGGACATGGGGAAAGTGTGGAGCAAAGTAGATCTAGATCATTAGCAATAAGACAACACACGTGTTTAAATACGTGAAGATGTTGTTGGGGATCTTCCTTGCAGTTGAACTTAATAAATTCGGAAGTTTCCAATTAGGAGGGTAAGGCTTCATAGGCTTCATTATAGATGTGCTCGTAGGATAAGGTATCCTTAGGTGCCAAGGTAATGGCTTCTAGACTAGCCAACCTATTCATCAAAGTGTGAATAAGATTGTTTGACGCGATGTTAGGTTGCAATTGGATTGGTTGTGTGGTTTGAAAATTAATTTGATGAGCACTAATTTATGGATAAGTTTGTGGATGTGTAGGTGTTGGGTGCATCATTTGATAAGGTGCTTGATAAACTTGTGGATGGGATGTTTGTGGAATCATTCGATAAGATGGTTGATTAATTTACCGGTGTGTAGGTGTTTGAGAAGCCATTTGATACGACAGTTGCATAACTTGTGGATGAGGTATTTTTGGATTCTTGATAAGGATTAATATATGTCATTGGTTGAGATGGGATATGTTCTTTGTGATAGTGTTGAGAAATAGGGATGTGATGTGATCGTTGAGACTGGGTAGGTTGTTGTGGTAAGTGATATGTGGGGATATGAGTGTTATGAGATTGAGACGATTGGAGCATATGATGGGTAGGAACGTAGGTATTAAGAGGTTGAGATTGTTTGATGGGCATACTAGTAGCGGATGAAATAGAATTGACAAAAAGGGATGTGGGTGGAATGTGATCCACCAATTGAGGAGATTGAGAGAATTGAGAGATTATGGGGATTTAGGAAATATGAAATCATATATGGGGTTAGGAGGCAGTCCAAGAGTTTCTAAAGGAGCCGGAGATGGTGGTGTGGTTGGTTTAGGAATATTAGATTGGGAAGAGATATGGGATTGGTGTCAAGGTGGGGACAATTTTGGATGACATGGGACAATCTTGGGATTGAAGGTTGGGTAATCGAAGGCATGGTTTCGAGTTTAGAATCTTGTTGGGAGAGATCATTAGGAGAAGTAATTTTATTGGGTGGAGGACATTGTTGTTTTGTTTCGATTTGAGAGAGAGTGACAATAGGTGTGAAATAGAGAAACATTTGTTTATGTAATTTGTTGACAAACAAATCAAGCAACATTTTTTTATCATCATGTTTAATTTAGAGGATGTGAACAAAAAAGTGGATAACAAAGGTGCCTAGAGAACGATAGTCTAAGGTTGGTTTCGGGCAATTTTGTTGAGGGAAACGTCTCAAACGGTTTCCTGTTGGATGTTCAAATCCCAATCAGTGAACCAGGTGAAAGGAATGTTTTGATGTATTGATTTTGTTCGTGACGTTTTAGGTTGTGTATGATAATGTGGGATGCAAAAGGTTAGACCCCTATTTAAGCTATGTGATCGGACACGATGCTTCGAAAAGAAAGGTTCTTTTAAAACCAAAACAAAGTGTGATCTTTTTATGAGGACACATGTAGGAAAGATAAATTACAATGCAAAAGAAGCAAATAGGAAACACGAGGAATACCGGATATCACTTTTCTCCGTGATTAGACTACACGTGATAATGATATTTGTGAAGGTGATAGTCGGTGGCGTCGAGACGATCTAAGTACGCTAAAATTGCATCATTTACGACTACAAGAGGAGTCCAGTAAAAGCAGTTTTAGGCGTGTTTTTGTTTTAGCAAGTGATCTTTGATGGCGTTGTTGGATGGTCGCGAATTTGTAGATTTCACCTGGAAAAGAAGATAAATGTAATTAGTTAATATGGTTAAGAAAGGCGATATAGATGTTGTCAAAAAGTTACTTCGTAGAAAAATAACAATAATGAACCTAATTAATTAAGAAAAATCGTAGACCAACATTCGTATACAATAAGAAAAAACCATAAACTAAGAGATAAATTAAGAACTGATATCTTTATTAAAATAAATGATCAAAGAAACTATGAACTAATAAACATACGAAATAAACTATTAAATGCTAAGATACACTATAAACTATCCATAATAATAATATGAAATAAACTATGAAATGGACTCACGAAATGAACTCGAAGCAAATTAATTAATTAGAGATGAGGTAGGCATTCAGTTTTCCAAGTGGAACGGTTCGCACATAGGCCCACTCAACTCGAGCGCTTTATAGATTATTGGTGCGTGTCCATGCTCACTTACACTTTTGTCAGCCAAGCAATCAAAAGGTGTCTCAACTTTACTCACCCACGCGTGTGGGACCAACAAATTGACTTCCCACCACAAGAAGCACCAGTGGGGAGCAGAGCTTTATCAATGGTAAATCGGTTCAAATCAATGTCAGATTATTTAGAATTCCACTTTATGTAAAGTAAATGCGTGGGGAGTGGTTCATACTGCACATGGACGTGGCTTTTCACATGTAATTGGCTATGGTGTTACAAGCACTGTTTATAAATATATTGTTAATCATAAAGAGACTTGACAGTCACTACCCACAAAGCATGCGTGAATTTAAAACTAAGTCGGAAAGAGACTGTACAGTCACCTCCCACAAAGCTTGCGTGAATTTGAAATGAACTGGAAACAGTTGGAAGCATCGGAATCTTCTGCATAGATATTCACCTTCCCCACATAGAAAATTTCAGCAATCTGGGCGAGCTCAGAGTGTCTGATAGGATATAAAGCTCTTTTTGCTACGTGGCCTATTGTTACCTCCTCTTGATCGGTTCTATTTACAGGCCTTTCGAATGCCTTCCTTTTCCCGAATAAACTAGCTAAAATCAGACCACTATGCAGAAATTGTGAGGAGGATTGGACGAATATGTGGATGCGGGTGTCCAAAATTTAGGTGGATTTATATACCCATATCCATACAGTGATTGGATCATGATAATCTGTTCCTAATTTAAGTGGATTTATACACACAGATCCATACTTAATATACAAGATAATCCAGTTGATGATACGTGGCCGAGTGGGTCTGTGGCTCGGAGCTGGACGTCTTATTTGGGCACTGCAATTGGGAGCGATACTGATAACTGGTTGTTCAAGGTGAAATGGGTAGCTCGTGGATGGGAAGGGGCGGAGTGGAAGAGCCGTGTGGAGTCGGCAGTAAGGGATAAATCAGTTGGGAAATGCGGGATCTAAGGCATGGAAATTGATTCACTAACATGTGTATTCCATTTTAAATTTACTCAATCAATCAATTACATAAGCACGGAAAATAATAATTCCGTCCATTAAATCATTTCAGAACATAATTCATAATACTTTTATGATGTTAACATATAAATTCTTTCATAGTTACAAGTCCATGATAAGTGATACAAACTAGATAGCTCCATTCATTCATATTTACACATATTTACAACATTAGTTAAGTTAACGTCTCAAGTGTCATGTTACATTTTTATCTGATTCACTTTATACAATTTCCAATGCATAATGGTTTACATGTATTCAATATACATGTTTACATTTCCTTGTCTCAATATACATAAGTCTCCATTTCTCAATCACTTATAATCAATTACATCATGATAATTGTTTCAATCCTTAAAATTTTTACAAGTATATAATGGTTTGCATCCATTTGTCTCGATATAGTAATACAATAGATATCCACATAATCAAATACACCCATCCATCATTACGACAATTTTTTTGCCAATCATCAAAGATCCATCCTATTGTTGAGTTACACTATGAGAGAAAGAGTTTCATTGAATCACTCTACCTCCAACCACAATCCTTACGATCCTTGTACACATCTCAAAACTTGAGTGTCCCTAGCCTTCACGAGAGAAGGACAATTCGAGCAATCAATAAGCTAAGAGAGAAACACCATGTGTGTAATACGGTCCCCTAAAATGGTAGACTCATGAATAAGGTAGGAATGTAAATATCCTAATAATCATATAAGTAATGAGAATTCTTTGGCCAAAGACTTAAGATAACATAAGGAATCCCTTACTAAAATATGTCAATGTACCAAACCACCAAATAATCCTAAATGATGTGGGTAAACCTAGGGCATTAAATAATCCATAAATCATGAGGGAAGACCTTGAGTCTGCTTGGTACCCAGATTTACTCTTCTTCACAAACCGAGCAACATCATGGATTTGATAGGACACTCAAAAGCAGATAAATGATTATGTATGTCATTTTGTAGTCGGGAAGCAATTTGTCTGACTTTTTAGCACTCAGGGCTTGAAGAAGTGGGTAGCACCTTAAAAGGATTTGATCTTATCCTAACTATTTTAGGTTGTGCCTTTCAACCAAGGTTATTTTGTAACCTCCGTTGTTGAAGGAGATGCAGATACCTTTCTTTTCGCACAAATTTTATAAAGAAAACCTTGGGAAAATATGATCAACACACCAAATATGACTCTCACGAATTGTCACCTCCAGATTATGGAGATATTTTCAATACAAGGCAAAGGTTACTAAAGACTTAAGAGATCCTAATTGTTCTGCATATTTTTGCAAGTAGAATTTGTTCCTTTGTTGATACACAGGGCAAATAGGGGTAGTTCAGGGTGGAGCAATGGTTTTTAAATGATTTTGGTGGGAGATGAAGCAGGATAAAGTTGATTATACCAGATCTTTGGAGGAATTCACATAATGAACAACTTCATAACAAAAAGCTCTAGAACAGTCAAGACGTTCCTTCAACCAGAAGGTGTGCTTCAATGGAGGCCCAAATCAGCACGTTTTCACATAATCTTTGAGACTCTAACACGAAGGCTCAAATTTAAAGACTCAATTAAACACTAAAGTTTCTGATTAATCACGCCTAAGGTACACCCGAAGACTTACAGACAATCTTTATCAATAAATGATAGTAAATTGATTTTAAATTTGTTTATCTCATCCAAGATGAAGGCTCTTCTTGAAATGAAATTGTAAATACCATTAGACTATCACATGGACGAGATCTTGTGTGATTTCACAAAAATTTCAATATAAGATTGCAATAGGAACAAAAGAAACTATTTGCAGACATTCTGAAAATAAAGCAGGCACAAAATTGCTAGAGATTAGACACAAATTAATTCCAAAATTTGCTTAGATTCATCAGTAGGGGAAAGCTTCCAGAGCAATCTCAGTGCTTGTCAATGGCTATACATCTATAACCAACTTGACACGACAAAAAATCTAACACAGAAGAAAATAACAGGTAATCTCGGCTTTGGCCTCTCGGGAAGATGACTTTCTCAAATTTTTCTCAAGAATTCATACTCCGACCATTTGCAAGAGTAATCTCATTGCATTTATAATACACCCTTTACATCCAATTTCCCCCCAAAAGAGGAATATTCGAAGCACCTTTGTTGCACATATCGGATCATGATTTGCAGAAAGTGACATTCAACATATTCATAAAAAATTTGTCGTGTGTTTCAACAAAAGGTGAATCATTGTAAATATTTGCATCATTGTTCCAACTGGAGGCATATTCTTCATCATTGCACCTCAACACCTTTTCCCCTCAAAAGAGAAAAAATATTCGAGGATCTTTGCTTGTTACTAATTTGTTTCGAGATAGTGACGTTTAACAAGTTCGATCTGAAATCGCCAGTGGACCAACTGTGAACAAATCACATTTCTTGGGCCCTCGACTAATGACTAGGATGCCATGTCACAACTTTTAGGAGTCCCTTTAATAATTCTGATTTTGTCATGCAAGAAATCCCCTTTTAATCATTTTTCGGAGCCTTTGCATAGCTAGACTTGACAGGTCATCCCTTTTTGCTTTTGAGGCAACGCCTTTTTAACCTTTTATGCTTGCACTTTCATCATTTCATCCTTTTTCCCTCTGAAATTTTACTCTGCACTTTTGGATCTGGCATTTTCCGTTTCACACGAGCCCGAGAAAAATCCACTTCAAAAGTACTTCATATTTACAAATTGAGCTCCCAAATTGATTCAATTGAACTTTGTAGACCAAAACGACACAAATTTGCCAAAAATTTGATGAAGAATGATGCAAAAATGCATCTCCAAACATCCTGGAGCTTCAATGGCGGTAAAATAAAATGAAATGCACAACATCACCGTGATCCCGCCTTTCAACTTTTAATCTGAGGCTTCCACATGGAAAAATGTGATTGGAAATGGGTATGGGAGCACCTTTTGAAATTTTATAATTTTCCAAAAAGGAAAAAAGTTCCACATTTTCCCCATGGGCCCGCACCTCTGTTTTTGACTATTCAATGTTGGCATTACTTTCCTGTCAGGGTTGTGCTTCAACTTACAAATTTATCCCTTTTTACAAAAAGCAAAAACTTTAAATAACCCCGAATCTCCGTTTCTCCATTTCCCCGCTTGCTACGTGTCTCAATGGCGCATTTTGAGATGGTCCCGAAAAGTAGAGACCCCAAACAAGCATGGGCCCAACACATGTCTCGGTTTGGCGTCAGTCAATTAAAATTTTTGAATGTTCTACGAAGGCACCATGTGTGTCAGGGTGCGAGGCGCTTCCTTTGGTCCGCATTGAAAAGTCCACGCAAAAAAAGGCAAAGTGAGCGGAAGCCTCCAAGTGTCCTCCTGGTGCTTCTTCAAAATAAAACTCAGGGGACAGTCCCCAAACATGTGTGGTACCTCCACGTGTCCCAGGCCCTTTAGGAATTTGCTTGAAAATTTTAAGTACGGGAAGGCCGGCGGAAGCCTCCACGTGTCTTTATGGCGCAACTTCAAGATGGTCCCTAAGAGCGGAGACCCTGAGCAAGCACGGGCTCACCACATGGACATGTTTTGGGTTGAAGTGAGCCTTAGAATTTTTAAAGTGCCTTGCACAGCTGTATCTAACCAGAAAGGGCCACATTTCAACTGATGCTAAGAAGTAATTTTGACCGGGAAACTTCACCCGTCAAACCATAAAATGTAGGAGAACCACCATTTGAGCCTAGGGAGACAGAAAACATAACAGAGGTTGCAAACTGAGGAATTTCAATGAAAAATGGGGCGAGACTAATTTGAGAACCAACAAAGTCTATCCGAATCAACCCTAATTACCCCTTATAGTACTTGATGTGAGTAATCCATTGTACCTAGGTTACTTAACCCATGTACAAGTCACTCCCTAGTCTAATACACATCTCTCTAACAATATTTTTACTCTGCACTTTTGGATCTGGCATTTTCTATTTTTGCACAAGCCTGAGAAAAATCCACTTCAAAAGTACTTCAGATTTACAAATTGAGCTCCCAAATTGATTCAATTGAACTTTGCAGACCAAAACAACACAAATTTGCCAAAAATTTGATGAAGAATGATGCAAAAATGCATCTCCAAACATCTTGGAGCTTCAATGGCAGTAAAATCAAATGAAATGCAAAGCTATCGTTGATCCTACCTTTAAAATTTTAATATGAGCCCTCCACATGGCAAAATGTGATTGGAAACAGTGGGAGCACCTTTTGACATTTTATAATTTTCCAAAAAGGGAAAAAGTTCCACATTTTCCCTGCGGGCCCGCACCTCCATTTTTGACTATTCAACACTGGCATTACTTTCTGTTGGGGCCGCGCTTCAACTTACAATTTTATCCCTTTTTTACAAAAGGAAAAAAACTTTAAATAACCCCGAAGCTTCGTTTCTACATTTCCCTACATTACGTGTCTCAATGGCTCATTTTGAGATGGTCCCAAAAAGTGGAGACCCCAAACAAACGTGGGCCCAACACGTGTCTTAGTCTGGCAGAGTCAATTAAAAATTTTGAAGGTTCAGTGGAAGGCGCCATGTGTCTAAGGTCCGAGGTAGTTTCCTTTGGCTGTTGAAAAGTCCAAGCAAAAAAGGCAGAGTGAGCGGAAGCCTCCAAGTGTCCTCTTGGCGCTTCTTCAAAATAAAACTCGGGGCGGTCCCCAAACATGCGCGGTCCCTCCACATGTCCCAGTCCTTTAGGAATTTTCTTGAAAAGTTTAAGTACGGGAAGGCCCGACGGAAGCCTCCATGTGTCTTTATGGCACAACTTCAAGATGGTCCCCAAGAGCAGAGACCCTGAGCAAGCGCGGGCTCACCACGTGGACATGTTTTGGGTTGAAGTGAGCCTTAGAATTTTTAAAGTGCCCCACAGAGCCGCATCCAACCAAAAAGGGCCACATTTCAACTGATGCCAAGAAGTAATTTTGACTAGGAAACTTCACCCGTCAAACCGTAAAATGCAAGAGAACCACCATTTGAGCCCGGGGAGACAAAAAACATAACAGAGGCTACAAACTGAGGAATTTCAATGACAAATGGGGCGAGACTAATTTGAGCACCAATAGAGTCAATCCGCAATCAACCCTAATCACCCCTTACGATTTCGACGTGGTGATCCATTGCACCTAGGTTACTTAACCCATGTACAAGTCACTCCCTAGTCTAATACACATCTCTCTAACAATATTTTTTCCCACTAGAAATTCAACTGCAATACATTTCTATTTCCTTGTTAACAACTTGGGAAAACTAGAACTAGAACACAAACAACACCAACATTACTTAATGTCCCATACCACCCATTCACATTAATGTTGTAAGGATCCCAATCCTAGTTTGTAATTCCCAAACAATACAAAACAAACCATGAATAGAAAGTAGGCTATCACAATCTTATTAGGTGTCCCATACCACCCAAGGAAGTCATTATTACAAGAACCCTAAGCATGGTTTTCCATCACATGTAAGGTAATATCTATTGTTTGTAATAGTCTTCATATACTTTCTTACTAATTATATGTGTTCCAAGATTTAATTATAATTCATATAAGGTTTATAAATGATAACAATCAATATAAAATCAATTAATGATGTGTGAAAGCATTTCATCTCATAAATCCTCGTTATTGTGTTAATATTGCCTTTACTTGTTTAATAATAATCACTTCATTCCAAACTCATAGTAGCACTTAAGCAATAAAAATCCCATAACCTTCCTATGCTAATTATAAGAATCGTGATTACAAGAATCCTAAATTAGTTTTCCATAGTCATCTTCACATAATACCAATCATTCAAGGTGTATGTCCAAAAGATTCATCATATTTCCAATCCAAAGTATCATTACATTCACATAATAAAATCACTAGATTTGCTTCCCGCATAATCTAGAAAACATGCCATATACATGATTATATCAAAAGTAGATTTCAATTTCTACCAAATCATGACTAGATAAATGGATTACTTTTCCAAAGTTAATGATTCCACTGAATCATAAATCAAAATATATTGCTCATTTTCAAGAGCTATGTTTCGATCCTGGACTTATGGGTTATAAAATCCCACCAAATCATAACTAAAACAATATGGATTTTCATTTTATAATTATCCACTTCCTCTTAAGATGAATGGATTCCATTCCAATTTCATTTAAATAGGCATCTTTCCATCAACTTGTCAAATTTAATTTTCTCATATTTGCGAGTTAGGTTACAATCCTAGGACATGTCTATTATCAATTCCACCAAGCTATAAATAATACATAAGGATTCTTATTGCATAGGTATCCACCCAAGTACTCAATTTTCAGATACCTCAATCCATAGTTTTAAGGTTTTAATATCATCCCAATGAGGTTTAATTATTTCCTCATTAGAGAATAAGAGATAAAATATGCGGAATAATCCCTTACGTAATCACAACAAGAGAAACCAATATGCAAAAAAATATTATAGATCTCAAATAAAAGTGCGAGAAAAAAATAACACAACACAGAGAGACAAGATTTAATGTGGTTCACCCAATTTGGGCTACGTCCACCAAGAATCACTTGCTCAGATTTTATTACAAGCCTCCACTCTCTCAATACAATACCTAGATCCGTTTGGAGCTATGCTCAACAAACTCTATAGAATTCACACCTGAATTCAAAGCACATCTGCAATACATTTGCTTGTCTATCTATCATATGCATAAGACCATATAAATAGACAATTGCTTAAGCAATTTGATACAAAAACCATGGGTATCAAAACAATGGGCAAAAACCGTGGGTATCAAAACAATGGGTACCGAAAAACCATGGGCCCAAAAACAACCCATAACGGTTACCCATTACCCATGGGTTAATAAACCACCCATGAAAATTTGCTTCGGGGGCTTTGCCCCCAAGCCCCCATCGATCGGGGGCTTCACCCCCTCGAACCCCCTTGACCCACTCACCGGTGAGCAGGACCACCGTAAAAATACCCAAGTGTAACACATAGAAGGTGTACCACACTCTAACATGAAAACAGGCTCCACAAACATAACATCCTCTTAATCATACTTTATTGGTTTGCATTCTTACTATGCTCCTAATATATTAACCAACTTTTGAATAATAATCTTATTCATGCAATATCTAACTATGCATCTTTATTTATAATCAATGTATGTTGTTTAAGAACTTCCTTTCATTTCCATACGTGTTTTAAAGGTAGAAAAATTTATTTAGGCATATATACCATAGTTAAATTACATATAATCAATTATGGTTCAGCTATATTGTTGTATATAACAATCATTTAGCTTCACAACAAATCGTTAAGTTAGGAAGGTATACATATCTCCTCATAAGGTTATCGTAGTTCTCACACCAATCATGATCAAGCTTGATAATTTTAACCAATTCAAAGCTGGTTTCATCATAATAATCCTCTAAGGGATAGTTTAAAAATCAAGGCTAATCTCTTTCATTGTCCTTGTCTAGGTTTCGTACAAGTTTGCAACATATATTTTCCCGTTCCTATGTCAATAGGTTTACATTTCCTTTGTTTAACTCTTACGATCGTCTTTTTAATTCCATAACCGTTATTCAATCGCTTTAATCATACTTCCAAAACACAATAATAATATTTATGGTTTCTAGGTTATGAATAATCCTTATTTCATATTTATTGATTCTTATAATCTAGAAGAGTTATATCACACTCTTATAGTTTTTGAAAGTTCCTTAGTTTATGAGTTCTAATTTTCCATCAAAATTCTTTATATCATGTTCAAATGTAATAACGAGTCTCCATAAATGAATGACTAAGTATATTCCACTTATGCCTTATAACCTCATACTTCATGTTCTTTGCATTCTACAAGATTCCCTTCTTTAAAAAATCTCATATTTATAAAATCTCATGCTTTAGTAAAATATCTTATTTATAAAGTTATACCACATACCTCATATTGAGTTTTGATTTTGGGTTTAAGTATTGAACCATTCCTTATATTTGGTTACACAAATTTAGGTAACTTCTATCATAGCTATAATGTTTAGGTTTCTAACTCGTATCCCATTCTCCTTTATAATTTTTGATGTTATCTTATTTTTAGGTAAACCTAAATTTCTTTGCATAAATCTCCATTCTTTATTTAGCATATTCATATTATTATGATTCAAAATCCAAGGTTTATTTATATTTCCCTAAATCATAAATTGAATATTTAACAAAAGGGAATGGCGGGAGATAAATTCAACCTTGGGACCCCTCTCCCCTAATTCTTTTGCTTATTACCCGCTCAATTGAGTTGGTGGATTTGGTTTACAAATGACCAAAATTGGTTTTACCACAAGCCAAACCACTATGTTTAAGAAAAAAATTATTTTTCGGGAGTTACGTCGGTCAATCCCACAACCATATACTTACTATTTCAAACACTTTTCCAATAGACTCTCTTATATAAACATATAAAAGTTCCTTCAATTTTAGATCACCACCTTTAGTTTTAGGTTATCAAACAAGATCTTATTTTAATGCTACCTTTTTTATATTTATCCATGCATAGTTATAAAACAAGCTACAAGTGCCCATTCCATGTGGACCATACAAGGAAATGGACTAGTAAATTTGAGGGTTCACGACATGCATGCGCAACAACGATGATATGCACTGATGTGGGTCTATCGAGTTCCTTGAGCTCAATGAGCTCTTTTATCTCTTGAAGTCTTTTTTCCTATATACCGTGTGGGCAAAACATTAAAGTAATTTATAATAGTTTACATTGCTAAATTAGCTATCTCACCTATTCACTTTTTTGAGGTCACTCTTCGGTGACTCACAAGAAAGTGAGCTCGAGCTATACGCGATGGGAAAAGTAGCTTGGTAGTGTGATCTTGGTGAGATAAATTGGTTATGATCTTGGCTAATCCAAATTAGATGGTGGTTAGTTTGTCGGTGTGGCCTTGTCTTGAAAGGTGAGTAATGCAAGTGGGATGGATCATCTGCAAGCCTAAAAATCTCAACCATGTTTTCAAATTAACGGGATTTAGTTGCAAATGGACCATAGAACATAAACTTGAGGGTTTTATATTGTATTTAGGCGTGATTATAAATTTATCTTAATAACACTTTTTGCCACAAGCCATTTATTGCTCTACACCCTATGCGCTAGTGAGATACGGATGCAAATCACCAAGATCACCTCATTTAGCTTCCTAATGGACTCAATGAGTTGGGTTTGCCTTATGTGTATGTAATGTAATAGAGATCAATTTAGTTCCATGAATAAGATTGACTAAGGTTATAAATTTAATGCATTACTCGACTTGAACAATGTAATGCATGCAAATCGGGCATACAATGCGAATCATCCATAAAAATACAAAGAGTTAGTTTGTAAAAGATATTAAACAATAATATAGGGGATATAATCCCAAATCCATTATAAATCAACCCTTAATTAATCTTTTCCTTAACAATACACTTGTAGTAACATGTTTTAACTATACAACACAACAAGACATATAATATAATAATCTGTAAACATGTCGTTATCACAAGACAATAATACGTCACTCATATACATACACAATGTGATGTTGTTCTCTATCATAGTAGGAGTGAAAAAAACTAACTAATTATCACACGCATTCAAACCAATCTCGTAACAAAAAGTGACACGTACAAAATAAGACCAAATCATAAGAAGGGAATATATGGCCATTTATAGTTTTGCATTGTTTCACATGTACTAAACCTCACATGGAAAATATCTCTATTTGTACCCATTTACTACATTTTTCCATCTCTCTCGATGATATCATTTCTCGCTCCAAGTGCATTATCGTTTTCATACAATCAAATCAACCAAAATGAATTAAAACAACATAAATAAACAATATTCTATAACTATAATGCATTTACATGATATCATATACTTGAAATTAAATCAATTGATATAATATTTTATACCCAAAACATATCACAATGCTAACTAAAGTAAATCAAAGCAATAGAAAGGGTTGTGTCGATGGCCCGAGCATCTAAGTGCCTCTAAAACATAAGTTGGATATTTAGGGATGTGACATCACTCAAGCTAGTTTGGGTTATTATCCCTTTGACCAGGCCCATCTCACCTTTGAAACTACAAGAGTAGAGAACTCCTTTAGTACTACAAACCTCTATACTCATTTTTCAATCCAAGGATAATATTACTACTATTATTCCATCATCTCCATTATCCTTTGATGACCTCCACTTGTTTGTGGAATGTGCTAATCTTCACATATATGAACCTACTCACCCTCGGCCTAGTCTTAGATACTAAAATTTGATAATACAATCCTTTGTACTCATTTTGTCAAGCCCAACCTTATACGCGTGCGATTACTAATCCCAACTAAAAGGAAATTCAAATGTCTACATTCTCCCTGCATCTAACCCTACAAAATTTGTGTTGAGCATAACCTTATGTCTCTCCCTCCACATTTTGATCTTGATATGAGCAAGCCTTAATATGAATGTTTTGAATATAATGATTATTGTGATTACATGCAGAACATCACACAAAAAGATAGAAGTTTGTATAACTTAGGAATTTTGGCTAAGTATTGGTGCACACAAGGTTAACAAGGATAAACAAGGAAAATGAGGCACATTAGAGTGTTTGGTGATTATGCGAGAGTACACAAATTTTCTTTTGAAATATTTTTTATTGCAAAGTGTGTGGTATAATTGATACACAATAAGACTATGAAGATGGGCATGGCTAATAGTGTGTAATGATTTTGTCGAACAATAGGCATATAGGAGTTTTGGGAAAGAACAAAGGTTGTGTGAAAGAATTTCACAATGAAGCAAAAGAGGAGTGCACGTATATTTCTAAAGATCAATATGTAGAAATTAATAAAGGAAGGATTACTCGTTAGGCCGAAAGCACTAATGAACAAGTCTAGAAACCGATAAAGGAGTAGTTGCTAATTAATGGACAGACCATGTTTTAAGGGGACAGACCATCAACTAAGTAGATGATGTGGAATCTTTTGGAAGATTTTTTCAGCTACTAGATTAGGGTATCTTGACATTATTAATGAGAAACATTCAAATTCAAGTTTGACAAGGTTGAAGAGAAGATTCTAAAATGAAATTCAAAATGAGGAAAGAGTGTGAAGAGATGCATATAAAAGTTTATCTAATGCTTCATTTGAAGGTGTTTTGAGGTTGTAGGAGTGCTTCAAGAATTTTGTAAGGATCTGAGCCTAAGAGGAGAGAAAAGGATCCCGCAAGAGTTCTTAATATGTAACACCACCCTTGTAGTAGTCTAGATTTATATTATAAACTCTTAAAATTACCATTAGAGAGGATATTATTGTAGATGTACTTAATGATTTGAATTTAATTAGATAGATTTGTGTTGAGTTGAGTCTATTTCATCGTGTGAGCTCCGAAAATGACTTGAGGTTGTTTTGACTATTGTGTCACCATCAAGAGGTATCAAAGTGTGACTAAAAATATTTGAGAGAAGTGTGAGGGCTGGTAGATTTTTGGTCATGAGGCAACTAGTTAGAGAAGTAAAGAGGTCGTTGAGAAGAATTGTCAATAGAGGTGTAGTGAATGCAAAAATCATGGGTGTGATAGAACAAGTCATGAATGAACTAAGGGGTGTAAGGACTAGGATCAAGGTTGTCAAAGAATATTGATGAAGAGGATTTTTAGCTCAAGATTCTCAAAGTGATGATGAAAGAGTATCGAAGGTGAAGGACATGAAGAAGTTATTGATGTTGGATAAGTACAACTCTTGAGGGCTATTTCTAAAATGGGTCTAGGACCAAGAATGGATTAACCATTATTCTCAAAGATATTGGAGCCAAAAGAATTGGTAGAATGGATTACAAATATTTAGTAATAATTTGAATTTGAAGAGATTAATGATCTGCGTAGAGTCAAGGTAGCGTGAACCAAGTTGAAATATCATGCACCTTGTGGTGGAAAGAGATTCAAATTGAGCACAAATGGAGAGGAAAAGACACGATTCCACTAGGATAGAATGGTTGTCAAAATGAAGAGCAAGTTTCTACCTTCCGATTATCAAATGATCTTTTTAACAATTCAGCTACAAAATCAAAGGCAAACAGAGGTATCATTCAATGACTACATGGAGGAGTTTCTTTAGATCATGATAAGATCTGGACATGTTGAGGTAGAAAAAGAACACATGGGGTTCACTTAGTAAAAGTATGGTATAACATGTGCGTTCGAAGGTATTAAAGAATACCCTTAATTCTAGTTTTTACCTGTAACTACTCATTTGATAATACCCCCTCCGTTATATTATTAGAATGAAAATACCTCCTATTTTTTCCATGTACCTTACTTACCCATTTTTCAATTACAAATTTATTTACCCCTTTTTATTTCTACCTTTATATATTAGATAAAAATATATTATATTTCTCACTCATTTTTTTAATATGCATTTCCTCTTGAAAGGTAGTTTGAAGCCATTGAATACCTATTACAAATCACCTTATATATGTTAATCTTTAATCATTTATCAAAAGTTATTCAAATAATTAAGATGGTATATAACATCACTTGTGTTGAAAAGCATACTCAATCCTAGTTTTCTACCATCTTATTATTTCTTGGTTAAGAATCTCTTAATTGAGATTTCTTTATTAAAAAAGAGATTATAATTTAATTTATGACCAAACTTCTTTACAATTTTAAGGTATTTACTTTTAAAAACTAGGGTTCAAATGTTTTAATTTTATATTAAAATTAAACCTTCCTTTCCTTTGGCCCACCTCTCTAACCTACCCCCAATACCTAATTCAAAACATTAATAAATTAAACCCTTTTACCCCCTCATGTCTACTAGTATATTGACTTTAATTTTATTAATTTTAATTACCTCAATATGAACCCACGTGCTAGGATATTGCCTAGCTAATGAACCCTTTGTGACAAAGAATATGTCATAAGACACATAAATGGATTGAGATTCGTATTTAAGAATAGCTAAGTCTTCTTAGCATTTAGACTATGGAGGATGATTATTAGTTGGATTTTAAAATTAAATATAAGCTATCACACAAGATTCAAATTGCAACCCATGTTGGAAACTTGGACACTGAGAGGGGGTGAATCAAGTGGATAATTAAACCTTTACAGATATTTTCATTTCCTCAACTTGCTAAGAAGAGCACATAAAACCATACATAAGCAAATAATAAGAGGCAATACATAGTGACACGATATTTTAATGTGGGAAACCCAAAATGGGATAAAACCCACTAAAATCAAGAACTAGGCTTGGGACAAAATTGTCATGTATTAGTTACATTGATTTCATGGTTGAGCTTCAACTCAACCTGGAGCTGCAACTCCAAAAATTTGACCAAGTTGTCACTCAGTCTTTAACATGCTTCAACCTATTTGGAAGCTTCAACTCCCAAAATTTGGTTCAACAACAATTGTCCTTTAGTGAGCTTCAACTCACAGGGAAGCTATAACTCCCCACCTGCTAAGTTGTAACTTAGAATTTAAAAAATTGATCACACTTTCCTTGTTGTCTCAAACAACCGCGATTGTGACCTCTAAATTTGTTCACAATTCTTCTATTTTCCTCCTCTCTTCTTATATTCTTTTTACCTAATCGACTATTGGCCATTGCTTTGTTACACAGGTTCGGTTTATACAATCTGCTGCAACTTCATCATATTCACCTCCTTCTTGCATTCATCATCATGATCTTCACAGCTACTATCAAACAAGGCCTCTTTACACCTAAACATGTTCTTTGAAACTTCAAGGATGTTCTGTTCATTTAAACTTTGCAAACTCTCATTTATTTCTATCTCAACTTCATCATATTATTATTAGCTCAACCTCATATTCTATATGTTGATTTGTGCTTATCATAAAACTACAACTTTTCCTCTCTATTTCATCTTACATCTTCATCAAGATAACATTCCCATGTTGGTATTTCGATATTAGTTTCAATCTACACTCAAGGATAAACTAACTCTTCAACATATGCACCTTCTCTTTTCACCTTCTCAAAGTTTCATCATCTATCACTTTGTATACTTCATTTTTCCATGCCCTTACGCATATAATTGACTCATTCTCTACTCCACAAAATCCTTTGTATGACTTTGTAGCTACCAAATTTAAAATTCCTTCCATTTTTTTTTATTTCCACGTACAAAAGAAGATGAAGAGTCTTCAATTATAACGGCCTCACGTGTTTTCATCTCACCCATTTGAATCAATGAGGGTCATACCACATTCAACATCAAAAGAATTTTCTCAACCCCTGAAAAACTACCTCTCTTGAATCTGAAATCTAACAAAAAGATTGGTGAGAATATCATTTTAGATACTTAGAAACATCCATAAACATTACAAAAAGTCTCTTGGTATGTTTCATAAAATCTTCAATTTCTCCTTTGTTCGTAGTCCAACCCGAAAACTTGGAAATTTTTATTTTGTGTGATTTGAGACAAGCATGACCACCAAGAAACCAATGTAACATCAATTTTCTCAAAGAAAATGCTCTTGAACATGATATATATACAACTTGGCTCATCTAGACTGCAACACTAATGTATTTGAAGGAAACATGTGCATATTCAGTCAACTATGACTGTGAAGTCATATTTCCCGAATGAGGTATTGTTTATATCCTTCACGGACCATGAATATTGTCTCATAACTTCTCTATCAAGACAGATTCAACCCGATTTTCACACTTTTGTGCAATTGGGGTTTTTAGACACAAACTCGAGTGGCATGTTTTAGAGGTTTACCCCTTCATATTCTAAATCTATAACCATGTACCCGTGTGCTCACTTAAGAGATCGAGCATACTACCAAATCCAAGCATTTGTATGTAGAAAGTAAAGGATAAACTCAACATTTGTTGCTAAAGTTCATTCCCTTATGATTGTCTTATGCCACAAACCCAAGCTCCAACCTCACTCAAATTTCTCAAAAAATAAAATTGTATTAACCTTCGAGATACCATTATGAGAGAATGAATTCCTTTGTAATTAATGTCATAAGTAAAACACACCAAGTTGAAGAAACACCATGAGAATTTGAACTATCCCTTATGGGATACTACTTAAAAATGCACAAAATATTGAAAATTTGTAGCCAAATAAAATACTGATTTTTGCATATTTTTACAATAAGGACAACGGACTAAAGAAAATTAAAATCTCCTAAAATATCCACTCAAATTACTTTAAAATTTAAAGAGGGCTTGCTAATATTATGAAGGACATAATAAAACTATTTTTGGAATTTTACACAAATTAAAATGCTGTCAGAAAAAGCACAACATGCCCTAGACAGCTGAAAACTTCAGAGGTTCGTAACTCTCCAAATACAAGAGAAAAAATTAAGGGTCTTTGGAAATAACATTAAAAATATAGGAAATAATATTTCCACCTTCAGATCTGAAAATGGTCAACTGGAAACCCTCCAAATAAAGGCTGCAAGTCACCTAGCTTGGAAAAGGGTTGGAAATTGATGGAGACACCTTCAAAGTGATGCTAAGCCCAACCCAAATGGCTGCCGTAAATCTGATCTGGAACCCTCTGATTATCTTCCCCAAATGCCCCCAAAACCCTCAAATTCCTTCCTCTGAAACCTTTGATAATTTCTCTGTAACACAACCCTAGAAGGCGGCTCCAAAATGACAGACTAGGGTAGATCTCTCACTACCAAAGAATGCCTTGCTAGCTAGGGACGGGTCTCTCACCACCGAAGCTAGGGTCCCTATGGGATTTCACTCCACAAGTTGTAGATGTGCAAACAATAGTTGCACGTGAAGGGTCAATAAAATGTATGCCAAAAAAGTTCCTTTCCTTACTCTCCCCGCTCCTTATATACTTCTCCTCAAAAAAAAGCCCCAATAACCCTAGGTGCATTTCATTCCATGGAGGGGCCAATAAAATAAAAGTAACTAAAGTTACTTTTTCCCTTTTAAGTCACCATGGTCCAAAAGTGACCCCAAACGCAAAACGTGGATATTAGAACCACGTGGACTATAATATCCCTTCCCAATAGCTCCCAACGTCCAACCCCTTGGGTATGACCACGGTTTGGACTCGACCTGGCCCTTAGGCCTTGGGCATTGGAAAAGGGGACATTACAATCCTCCCTTCCCGAGAAATGCTTGACCCCAAGCATTATCCTATCATGCTGCAGAAGTTGAACCACGCCGTAAGTTTCTCCATCTCCCCTCATCAACCAAGGATCGGTGTAATCCAAAGTAACCAGGAAACCCCATGTAGTCATCACGACCTCCATATTGTATCGAGAGAAATGTTGTCCGTGAAGTAGAATGATACCCAAACCGACTCTCCACTGGTACCCACATCGGGATTGCCAATCTATCCAATCCCTGCCACTCTGATGCCCACATCCTGGGACTCGTCACTATCTCTCCGATCAACTCCTGGGTACGAAAGTCCACTTTGAATCCTGTAGAATTCCCTGGATCAACCTGTGAAATAACATGTATATGCATAAGTGTACAACTCTCCTCATAATTGTGTGAGAGTACAACTCCTCAAATGTATCTCAATGTGTCCCATGGGGAAAAATCCCAAGATTCCAAAGACATGACATGGTCAACCGACAATGTCAACTCCACATAGTTCACCTCCTGTGATGAGTGATAACCTACTGAAATAACCAGGTAATTGAGTCAACTCCATCCCTCCACTGACTAACACATGGGTGAAATGCCCACCGTGCCTAGAAGCAGTAAAATACATAGGAGTGTTATCCCATGTTGACTCAGAACATGATGAACCTGTAAGCTCCGATTTGTTATAACGACAAACCGTACATCCCTGTATGAAGTTGGGGATATCCTCCCTCAACCCATGCCATCTGAACCTCTCTGATATGAGCCTGTAGGTCTCATCGAAGCTCAGGTGTCCAATCATGAAAGAACAATGCACATGTCACAATATCTCCATCCTCAACCCTGAGTCTGACACAAGGTATAATCTGCCATGATAGAATATCATCTCATCCTCCAATCTGTAGGTGTCATCCTGTATGTGACCATCCAGAATCTCACAAGTGTGTCGGTTCTTAGAGTACTTAACAAGCAAATGAGATCTCCATTTTACCAACCCCTTAGATAACCAACATAATGATAAACTTAGATGATTTGAACTTGTAACCCCAATCTCTGTAACTGTCTCATGTGCAACATTGCTGGTCACATCCACATCCATCATACTCTACCTTGATCCATAATAATAAAACTCCTCACCATGCCAAAATGTCCTCTCCATCCCCTCGGCTGTAACCACCCTAGGTGCTCCTATAGATAATCCCCTCAAAATCACATTCCTGCCCTCGATTTAAACTTCAGCTCCATCATCTGAAAGTTAGTTCAAACTCACCAAGAGAGTGAAGCCACTACACTCCCAACACTATGTTGGTCACTCCCATACCAACGATGTGGAAATCATCGATAACTGTATAGTTACCCATCATGATGCTCACTTGGGGAACCCGCCGTGTGCACCTCATAGACTCTCCATTGGCTACAACCCCGTTGAGGCCCTCCAAATCCTCTGTCTTGTAATCCTCGCCTCTCAACCAATGAGGCATCAATACAGTTGTGGGTTGCCCCACTATCAATGAGTACCCCAACTCATTGACCCTGCATAACTCCTCTAATCCTACATGCCTTGTACATCAGAGTACTAGACAATGTGGCTATAATCTCCGAGGAAAAGTCTCCTCCTCGCCCCGCATCAACACTATCCAACACAACCCCATCTCCATCATCCATCTCATGAGTCTCTAACTCCTCACCTCTGTCACCCTCACTCTCCTCAAAGACCTCAATGAATTGGGCCTTCCCTCTACCTCTGCAATCATGTCCTAACCCAAGGTGTGTGGAAATCGAAACATAGTTTCTTTCACCTCAACTCATCTCTGTCCTCTCGGGAAATGATTGGCTTCTTAGCCACCTCTTGCCTCGGTGGAGGCTCCCTCTGCTGAAGTTCATCTGATCTAGATGGAGGTTCCCTTTGCTGAACGTGAGGTGGAACCCTTGACTTTGGAGTGGATAACTCCAAGTCCCGAGCTCTCCTAATAGCCTCGTGCAAAGAAGAAGGTTCAAATGCCTTCACAAACCCAACAAGAGCATCTATCAAACCTCTGCTATGAATAGTGAAATCAACCTCATCTCCATGACATTAGGTACCATGACTGATAATCTCTAAAAATATGTGATGTACTAATCTAGGGGACCGGTTTGTCTCAAATGAGTCCACTCCCTGAAATACCTATCAGGGTCCCTCCTATCAAATCTACTCACCAGCCTCTGCGCGAACTCTGCATAAGTAGTAATGTGTATGTGTCCTTGTGTAATCAACCCATGATGCCACCAATCATGAGCATCTCCCTCAAGATGTAAGATTACAAACTTAATTGCATCTTCCTCACGCATAGATTCAAGTCGGAGTATGTCTTCAACTTCTAAACCCAAGATGGTGTAGTACACTTCTTAGACCCATCGAAGTGTGGAATGGAAATCTGTCCCAATCTCCTCTATAACTCTGGTACCTATATCTGATGATCTCTCTTGGGTCTACTACCAATCTTCATTTTGCAATATTCCTAGAATGGCATGTTGTTACGAAAGCCCTCTCTCAAGGTCTGGTACCTCTCCCAACAAGACTCCTCATCCAAAATATCTACTGGTTGTTGTACCTGTGAAACTTCTGGATCCTTCAAGAAAGAAGGTTCGTGAAGCCCCAAGGGCCTGGACAAAAAGAATGGGGAGGCCGCTGCCCTGAATGTCCACTCTCACCTCTTTGACCATGTTGTCCCATATTGCTATTTTCTCCTCTCATTATGACTGCTGTTATACACAGTCCAATAGGTTGAAGATGATTAAAAAATATTCTCTTACCCTTTTTAGCAATCATAAAACCAACGCTAGTACCTTGAGAGGTACTCTCCCTTCTTGCACCGGAGTCTCCAATGAAGAAATCATGCTTTCCAACACTTGTAATCCCACAAGACACATTTGAATTCCTTCTTTTTCTTATGAAATCAGTCACAAAGTTTTTAAAATCAGAATTGATAGTTTTGGATGATTGCCACATACTACTAGGATCCCATACCTTATAATGCCCATGAACCCTTGTATCATGTAAGGTCTTCCATCTTTGCTTCTCTTGTATCTCCTCATAAAGAAGATCATCACTCTTTGTCTTCATGATGAATTGACTCTCCTTATAAAGAATATCATCAAAAGGTTCACCTTCTATTGCTGATTTAGAACCCTCCAAAACACCATCCCTTGGAGTATCCTCATCAAGCTTGGTCTCCAAAATGACTTGAATTTTTTTGCCACAAATCCTGAGCATTCTGGTCTACAATGGGCTGAAATTCTTCATAAATCATCTTATCATGAGTTTTTAGTTTGGAAATTGCAAAATGTGTAATTCCACACAAGTGTCCATGTGAGGCTCCTCCTCATGTGCCAACTGCTCCATAGAGTCTTCTTTCATGGGTGTAGACTTCCTTGCATCAATTGCCCTCATCATTTCCTTGAACTCTTGTAAGTGTTGTCTTGCTTGAGTCGCTATCAACCTAGTAGCTCTAGCTCTGCTATTCCATTCCTCACACTTTTAAGAGTTTCCATTACATCCTCCTTGCTTGCATATATAAATTTCTTCTCCTGAGCTGGAATAATTTCTCTAACAAGAAAAGTTTCACTAATGCAATTATTTTGCTCAATGGAAATCATACCTTTTTGTCTAGAAGCTTCTTCTTCAAATGAGTTCTTTTGTAATTCAGGTACCGACATATGATGACCTCGCTTGGGCTTGCTACCAATCTTCATCATGCAATAATCTGGAAATGACATATTATCTCTGAAACCCCTACTCAAAGATTGGTATTTCCTCCAACAAGAATCCTCATCAATCACCTCTATTGGCTGCCCTTTATCACTGTTCTCACCATGTTCCTTATTGTCCCTAGATCTACTTTGATTCACATTCTGAGTGAGTTGGCTCAAATAAAGGTTAGTGGCTTCCTGTTGTTTCACCATGTTGGTGAACATTTCCTTCATAAAACCCACATTGAGATCTTTCCAAACTACCATATTTAACCCACACAGGTTGGAGGAACAACTCTGATACCACTAAAATATCCCTTATGGGATACTACTTAAAAATGCACAAAATATTGAAAATTTGCAGCCAAATAAAATACTGATTTTTGCATATTTTTACAATAAGGACAATGGACTAAAGAAAATTAAAATCTCCCAAAATATCCACTCGAATTACTTTAAAATTTAAAGAGGGCTTGCTAATATTATGAAGGACATAATAAAACTATTTTTTGGAATTTTACACAAATTAAAATGCTCATTAAAAAAGCACAGCAGTGCCCTAGATAGCTGGAAAACTTCAGAGGTTCGTAACTCTCCAAATACAAGAGAAAAAATTAAGGGTCTTTGGAAATAACATTAACAAGTATAGGAAATGACATTTCAACCTTCGATCTGAAAATGGTCCAACTGAAACCCTCCAAATAAGGATTTAATTCGCCTACTTGGAAAGGGGTTGGAAACTGATGGAGGCACCTTCAAAGTGATGCTAAGCCCAACCCAAATGGCTACCATAAATCTGATCTGGAACCCTCTATTATCTTCCCCAAATGCCCCCAAAACCCTCAAATTCCTTCCTCTAAACCTCTTTGATAATTTCTCTCAGAATACAGCACCTTGAAGCGGCTCCAAAATGATAGACTAGGGTAGATCTCTCACTACCGAAGAATGCCCTGCTAGCTAGGGACGGGTCTCTCACCACCGAAGCTAGGGTCCCATGGGATTTCACTCCACAAGTTGTAGATGCACAAACAACAGTTACACGTGAAGGGTCAATAAAATGTATGCCAAAAAAGTTCCTTTCCTTACTCTCCCCGCTCCTTATATACTTCTCCTCAGCAAACAAGCCCCAATAACCCTAGGCACATTTCATTCCATGGAGGGGCCAATAAAATAAAAGTAACTAAAGTTACTTTTTCCCTTTTAAGTCGCCATGGTCCAAAAGTGACCCCCAAATGCAAAACGTGGATATTAGAACCACGTGGACTGTAATATCCCTTCCCAAAGAGCTCCCAAAGATCCACAACCCATTGGGTATGACCACGATGTCCGGACTTGACTTGGCCCTTAGGCCTTGGGCATCGGGAAAAGGGGACATTACGTAATCAGAAAATTTGTGACATATTTCCTGTTTCTCGGAGGTAACAACTCGCAAGACACGATTTGGTGACTTTTACTAAAGAAAGGCTCTACGTACACTACCATACATCATGTATAACATTCTCGGAGGATCTGTACATCATATTAACTACTTAAGAGCATGATTTACATTGGTAAACTCGTAAACACAACTCGTAAAAACAAATCTCTTATCAATTCCAATTCCAGGACATTATTGAAGCAATGAAGACTATATCGGTAAATTACTTCAACAAGTGAGTTATGAGCGCCAATCACTCATTTATGATTTGTAGAGAATGTTTATATTCATTTCTTAGCTTAGTGGTTCACTTTGAAGTCTCCAAACCCAAACTGGATGTAATGCCTAGTTCGACATCGAACTCGTTATGTCCCTTTGCCACAAAATGTTGAATGTCATTTGAGTTCCCTTTTAATCGTAGGGTATTTGCGACCTTTTTGTGAAGTTAGTTTAGAGTCCCTTCTTTGCATCGTTCCTCCTTGTGTCGTCATGTGCTTGCTCATTATTGAGGGTGCCCTATAACGCTACTTACAAGTGTCCTCATTTTAGGCTTACCGTATTTGGATTTTCGGGTTGCTAATTGACTTATTGTTAAAAGTTCTTAAGGCAATTTTAAAACCTTGTCAAGGTATTTGGGCATATTCAAATAAAGGGACCTATTTTTTTTTGTGTTTAGCTAAGTTTTTTTATCATTCCCTTGACCGACCTAGCTCCACGCATGCATTGGATTTAGTAGCTAATTAATGGGAATTTTTTTCTTACACCCACCTATCTGCCATTCCTTGTGTTTGGCGTGAGGGAGAAGCTTGTCCTTAGGCTAGAAATTAATTGTCTTGGTTACTTTTTGGTGGGTGGGAGTGGTTGAGCTCCTGCCGTTAGTTTTTATAATGCTTTTATTGATGACTCCTAACTATATTATTTCACCGCTAGCCCGCATACTTGTTTAGTTGTTTATTTTTTTCTTTGGTATTTCTCTTTTGTTGACATGCGTATGCCATTTTGGGATGGCCATGCGTGAGTTGGAGAGTTTGCGGATAGGGGTTGAGGTGAAGAATCCGTTAAACTATTCCTTTCGAAGTGCATGATGCATACTTTCCTTCCAGGCGCTTGTTCTTGAACGATTAATCAATTCACTCCTCTTTTGTGCTTTACTAGATTTCCATCCATGTTTCAAAGCTTCTATTTGTCACTGGCCGCGTGCATGCTTTGGAAAAGGAGAACTCGAGTATATTGACACCGTTGGTTGCTTATGGTGAAGCAAGGTTGTTTTATAAGACCCTTTTTGTGCATATCCTGTAATCGTGGCAATCCCATGAGACCACATCCCTTTGAGGCATTTTGTCAACAATTTTCATGCCTCATGTGTATACCTCCACGTTTTGCATATTGCTTATGAGGCACCTACAAATACATCTGACAAAGATCCATTTTCCTTTGTGCTTTAATGGATGTCCTTATCTTGCTCTAACATCCCATTTTGACGTAGGCTGGGAGGATGTTTGCAAGGTTGTGGAGTCTAGCTTTCCTCCTGTCAATTGTGTATTTGAAGTTTCTTGGGCATTTTCAATAAACCCATTTTGTGTTTATATTGCAATCATTGCAGTCCTTGAGACCACAGTTCCTTTCAAGCAATGCAACTCGTGGATTTTGGAGCTCCCTACCTGTGCCAACATGGGAGTGGGGGTAGTTTTAGCGCCCAACATGCATGTGGACAAAGAAATTTCAACCCGAGGTTGATGTGTAGGTCTCGTGAGATGTTTGATGACTTGTAGAAGCTGGAAATCAGGCAAGATAAACCTACCCATTTCAATAATTGTTAAGTTTTAATAATATTTTGAAATGGAACATTCTCCTTCCTAAAATTGGTTTGTCTCTATGTTTTGCCTTGATTTGTCTCTTTTTGGTCTTCTAGGTTATGAATGCTTCCATTTTTTGGGAAATCTTCCTTCTATGAAATTGTTGCCTTAAAAATCTGTGATGGGTTTAGACGCGTGGTTGTATATTATTTTCCTTCTCCCTTGAATTTTATCATATGATAATAAGGGTTTCTCTGTGTATAATGGTGGGCATTTTACTCTTGCCTGTATCTAGTTGAAATGCTAGGAAGTCTGAGTTGATTTGGCTTAAATTTATACCCCTTTTTTTCTTGTAATGTATTTCATATGTTATTTGCAAAATGAACTTTTGCTTATCATGGCAATCGTATGATTGCATTTTTTTGTTATGTGGTTGGCGTATGTTTTGGTTTGATAAAATCCATCACAAATTGTACTCACGCCGAATGGAATGCTTCTAATTTGGTTTAGCCTTATAGGCTTCCCAAATGAAGTTAAATACTTAGGAAAATTCTTATACTTTAAATATTATAAAAATATCATGCATTTATATTGTTGGCTTTTATTCGGATATAACCTCCTTGATGGAGTATAGTTGGGCTTGAGTTTATGAAAAAGTTTTGGCTTTTATTAAACCTATTTTATGGAGGATATCAATTACGTCTATTTGTTTTATTTTGGATGACTTACACTCAAACCCCGATAATTACCATTTTCTCCTTGGGAAAGAAGGGTTATAGGTTTGAAGTGATTAATGCTTGGGCTAAGCCAGGTTGGAGTTTTGGGTATAAAAATTTTAGCATGTAGAAATTCGAGTGTAACATATTTAGATATTAGCGTGCTTAAAATTTTTGATGATCATCAGTTTTTTCCCAAGACTTTAAAGACCTTCCTTACGAGGTACCTTGACCGTCCTTATAAAGCTTGAACCGTAACTAGTTGGATCACCTAAATTTTGTAGATACATTTGTGCATTTCTATACCTAATTATTACTAGAACTACTTTGGTCTTTTTCTTTTTGGAAAGACTTTTGGTGGCATATACTATTATCTATCTTGTTGTTTTTTTAATGTTTATACTATTATTGACAATTGGTTAGATTCAATATATATATAAATACCTTGATGGTTTTCGATGGAATCAGTTATGTTAGTTAATGACTTTTGGAGTATTTAAATATGTATCGATACCTTGTTGACTTATGATGGAAAGTGTTGTTATGATAACAATTTTTAGTAATATATGTGAATGCATATGTTAGAGTGGTTTTGATTATGTAACGAGGGTTAATTTAAAATATCTTGTGTTGAGAAAGTGATCCTCCTTTTATCTTAACTGAAACTATAGACTTCTTGAGGTGGGTTGTAAATCCATAGTGTTATAAAACTTGGATAGATGTTTAGAGTGCTAACTTGCATAATGGAACTCTCTTTTACACTCGTTTGTTGTTGCTAACCTATAAGGGAAATGGCCTCTTCCTGAATGATTGTGGAAATTCTTGGAGTCAATGACCAATTCTAGTATATATTTACTTTTTCTTGAAAATAATTTAGAGTGGTGGTCGTGTATTAGATTTCAATCTTATAATCTATATGATTACCTGATTGAAATTTTAATACACCCGACTCTTCGTGTTTAACTTTTAAACCCGTGAATCCTCCTGGATTGACTATTCAACTTTTGTCATTATAGGAATCTAGTATCGTAGCCAGTGCTTTTGGTATCTCTTTGATTATTTTAGATTGTTAGTTGTGTATTAGATTTCAATCATATAATCCACATGATTGAAATCCCCATACACTCGATATGTTATTTCTAACTCTTAAAGTCTATGGACCTTCCTGATTGGTTGTTACACTTTTGTTGAATAGAGACATTATTCTTAATTGAAACATATGGTTTCCTTCTTAGCAACATGGTAGAAACTTTATTTTTCTTTTGTCTTAAGAAGTAGATTAGTGTTTAGAGTTTCATCCATTTCCTTTTTTGAAATAGAATGTTTCCTTTCATGATATTGTTAAATAGTAGCATATTTTTGCTATGTGTAGTCTTATCTTTCTCAGTTCTCATGAACTGACTCAAGTTAATAATTTGTGTAGATGGCTTTGCGAGTAGATGAGGGAAAGACTTGTAGAAAATTGCATCAGTTTTGGTTATGAAATTCTTTTGTTCAAATGATTATTATGTTGTAAAACTCTGGAATGGGTTATGTGGAAATTTTAGAAGAGGACTAGTGCCTTAGTAATATGTTTTGTGGAGTAATGTTTCATAACCATTTGGAACCTTGACTTGTATTTACTATTGTGAAGAATATAGTTTGTGCACCGCATTGATATGGATAATTTCTATTATCTTATAACAATCTTGAAAATAGTATAGCATTGTTTGACCAATTTTGTTTACCTTCTTTTCCCAAGTCAAAGTTCAATTGAATCTTTTGCCACCTTTGGTTTGTGCATCATGTTGGAAAGAATTGATGTAACCATGTATAGTTTTCACAAAAGAGTATTGGTAAACTTTTCTCTTGAGATAAAATTTTGTGTTGTAAACCCTTCTAGGACATGGTAATAATGCAATTCTAGGCATAATCAAGTGGGTTGACAATCCTTTTAAAAGTTAATAAAAAATAAATGAATAAATAAATAAAATATATTTATATATATCAGAAAGTTGTGATCTCACTGATAAAATCTCGAGTCTTTAAGTGGAAGAAGAGGAACTATCTACTTGTGTAAAAAGAATTTACCTTCTACCCCTAAGCTAAACTAATAAACCTTATCCTTATTGTTGTGAAACGATAAATGATATTAAGTGAAATCAATGGTTAACTTTTGGGAGAATCCTAGGTCTTAGTAAGTAGGGGGATTGGTTAAGAAACCATAAATCTAGCTCATCGTTTTGAAACCTAAATTGTATTCTTTTGTCAAACTTAATCAAGCAAAGTCTAAATGAATCTTTTAACCAATCTTGATAAATTCTTAGCCTTAATAAAAGACTGGTTAACAACCAATGATACCATGAAGATGAATTATTTTTGACCTTTTCCCTTAACCCTCACCTTGGTACATTATAATCTTTCTTAAATAATGTTAAATTTTTTATCCTTACACAAAGAAGATTATTGTTTCAACCTAAAACAACACTTTCCCTCAATCGTCGGCTTGTGCTTGACACTGGTGTAATGGAGGTGTGAAACAAGATTCAGTAGTTTGAGTATCAATAAATAACCTTGTGAGAAATGGAAAATATCCTTTATTAATAAAAATCATGTAAGTTGTTGACATTTTAGAGATGACCCTCTTTTAGGAAATTTGATCTTAAGCTAATTACTCATTAATATAAAAGGAAGAAATCTAGCTTCATAAGAAGAATTGTGCGAATCATTACATGAATCTTCTAGAACATAAGTTAAGAATTAAAATATATTTTAGTAAATAAGAAACCTTAAAAATAATTTCACCATGGGATGCCCCTAACCGTAAGTGTGTTCTGTGGTTGGACTAGTATGTGATGCCTTGTCGAAATGGGAAGTGAACAGTTTCATGCTGGTGTCGTAGATTCCCTTGTACCTTGGTGGTCAATGTTGTGTCAAGCCTATCAAGAGTTGGTGGTAGCCATTATGATCTCTTGTTGTGTCATGTAAACTCCAAGAAATTTAAAAAAATTTACTTGAGTTTCTTTGTGTTGTATTTGTGAGTGTTTTAGTGGCGTTACTCGATATGCAAAACTTGCAAAAATAGAGCAATTCCGCACAACATAACCATGATTAGATTTCAAAAATATCACCATTTTTTCTCGAGGAGAGTATTTTACACTTTTTAGGAGTATTCCAAATTACACAAGTCATTTGGATCCAAAAATTTCATTTTGTGCCCACTTGCTTCAAGACGGAGGTTTGGAAAGATAAAAAAGTTATCACAAAATGCTCATAACTTCTTTGTTTCTCAACCAATTTCCCTGAATTTTTTTGAAAAAGTTTAGGCTTGGAGTTATATTCAAAAATTAATTCTATGATTTATCTATATAAGGATTGAATTTTTTTTTTTTGGATGCTAAGAATCTAGGGTGCTTAGATTGCATTCCTTGAGAAGCCAATTTTAGAAAAACTTGCATAACTTCCACAAAACTCTTCAAAAATTGATGAAATTTGGCATGAAGCACTAAAAGACACCCCTATATACTCTCCATAGGTTTATTATCCATATATTTTCCTATACATATTAGACCTATCTCATTTACCTCAACATACATTGTTAGTCCTCAAAGTTAATTTTGGTGAACTTTTGAATTTTGCCTCCAGAAGCTTAATTGAACCTTTTGGATTGCTCATACATGCCCTAGGAAGTGTTACTAGATCCTACCATGCTTAATTGGTCTTGTAATTACTTCCACCGAGCTCTTACATCTCATTAGGCTCTAGAACTAGGCCTAAATGAACCAGCCATAACCGTGACTCCTAACATCTGACATGTTTCTCATTCCAAAGGCTATTTCTCATGATATAATCATAATGTGTAACCTATATAACACATGTTCTATGTTTACCAAGCATTTCCATCCCTCCAAAGAGACTCCTACCTCACCGACTAAGCCCGTAGTAACTTGAGACCATCCCAACCTAAAGAGGCACTATCAATCAACCTTCATATCCTTGAACTGAGCCTCACTTCACCACTCACACCTTTTCCATGAATTTCACCTGAAATCAATGACAACACCAATGCACCAGGGTTCAACAACCCATAGAGGAAGCCACAATGTGTATGGAAGATGTGGAAATGGTCAGGATATAACAAGTCGTAAGAAGACGAGTAGAGTAGTGCGTAGAAATGTACACAAGGTAGTGCATGGGAAGAAGTAAGTTAATACTCGTAAGAGGAAATAAAATATTTACTCAAGGAAGTGGAAGAGGATTCTCTGGAACATGTTTCAAGTGTGGAATAGTAGGACGTTGCACATATAAGTGTTTTAGAGCACAAAATGATATAACAAGTAGAAACACAGAAGATAGTGCACATGTAGCACATGGTGATGTAAAATTAGTATGATCCATGGAGAATTTAGAATGACCTAAGTGTGGAGAATCTTTGGTGATAAGAAAGGTGTTGTTGAATAATGCACAAAGAGAGGATTAACTCGCAGAAAGGAAAATTTTGTTTCAAACCATATGCAAGTTAGGAAGTAAATGTCAGTAAGGTGATTGTTAACAATGGTGACATAGATAACCTAGTTTCCTAAAAATGGTTGAGAAGTTAGGGATGTAGAGGATTATACATCCTAATCCCTATAAATTTTCATCGCTACAAAAGGGCCATCAAGTCTTGGTGAATGAGCAAAGTCTTGTTAAGTTCTAAATTGGGAACTATTACGATGAAGTATTGTGGATGTAATACTCGTTGGATATTTATGATGTATTTCTTAGAGACCTTGATAGGATGAATGAAAGAATATCCATGATGGCTGCACAAATGTTATTGGCATAGAAAAGGATGGGAAAATTTTAATCTTTCAACTATGAAGGACATGGATGAAAGTGAAGTGTGTAGTGGAGTTTGCGTGAGAGTTTTAATCAGATCGAAAGGAATTCCTGCAAGAGGTCAAGAAGAGAAAGTATGTTTTGCACACTTGTCAAAGGAAGCGCATGAAAATTTTGCAAAGGATGAAGAAGTACCAAAGAAAGTATGTGGAATGTTGAAGGATTTTTCCAACATAGTGATAAAGGAATTGTGACAAGGATTCTAACTGTGTGCAATATCAATCACTAGATTGACTTGATACCAAGATTAAGTTTTCCAAAAAGGAAGTATACATGATGAATTTAGAGAATAATGTAGAGGTGAGATGCCAAGTGCAAGAGCTATTGACAAAGGATTAGTTTTTAAAAGTTTGATCATATCCACGGTACCCACAATACTAACACAAAAGAAAGGAGGTGAATGAAGCATGTGTGTTGATTTAAGGTAATTCAACAATATTATGATCACTTATAGGTTTCCATTGCCAAGGATGGATGATTTTATGGATTTCCTTAGTAGTGTGTGATATTTTTCCAAGATAGATATGAAGAGTGGTTATCATCATATTCACATAAGAGAATGCGATGAGTGGAATACAACGTTTAAAACAAAGGAAGGCTTGTAAGGATGGTAGGTGATACCATTTGGGTTCATTAATGCCCCAAACACATTTATGAAGCCAATGAATTAATTGTCAAGCCATTTCTTAGAATTTTTTTGATCATATATCTAAATGATATACGAGTGTTTAACATGATGAAGGATCCTCGCATAGAGTGATGAAGCACTTACATGATGAGAATTTTTCGATGATTATAAAGAAGTGCAATTTTATGTGTGAGGAGTTGGTTTAAGGGATTTGTAATATCCCAAGAAGGATTTTGAATGTACCTAGATAAGGTGCACACTATAATAAAGTGTCCATCGTTGAGGATGTGATTGAGGCATAAAGTTTTCATGGGTTGGTGATATTCTATATGAAGTTTATCCAAAATTTTAGTGGATTATGTGCAATGATCATAGAGACAATGAAGGGAGATCATTTGAGGCTCTGATGGAAAGAATATAATGAGTGTTGGGGAAATCGCGAAGGAAAAAGTTGTGTAATCAAGGAGAAGGATGCATAGTCGTAGTTGGCATGGAGAAGGATATTCTAGAAAGCATTTGGTGGTATGTTTCTAACCTTTATTCCACTTTAGAAGCATACTTTACAATGTACTTGAGGACTCGCATGTCAAGATAGGATAGGATGACAATTGATGTATGCTCTCCATATAGATAACCTTGTCGATTATGTGTGTTCAGTCTATCATCATTCCTTGAAGGGAGGTATTTAATTAAACCACTTTATCAATGAAAAATGAAGAATATCTACTCTCCCAGGGCACATTATATCGACATATCAAGGCGGTTATTTTTTTCTACAAAAGCAAGTATGTTCGTAATAGGTTTGTGTGACATCGAACATAATTAATTAGTTCCTCAAGTCCTATAACAGCGAGGAAAAAAGCACCTATAATGAGGCTAACAGGAAGGGGTCATCTTGGATTGATCTCGTGAACAAATTTGGTCCGATCAGTAGGCGGACGTGAATTCCATACGATATGTACATATAAAAGTACTTCTTAACTTTGTTTATAGATTCATTATTTGTCTAGTCAATAACATTGACATTTGGAGCATCCGCAAGCCAAAGAAAGCTTAAAATAAGTATATTGAAGTAAATGAAAGTAGAGTGCTAGGAATATTGTTACATGTACCAATAGTCTCGCACCAAGGTGTCAGCTGCAACGATTCTTCATGAAATATAGTGAATATTTGTAAATTGTAAACAGATGAGGATGGGAAACAATGTTTAGTGTCTTGAAGCATTGTGCAACCCAATCCTCATGTGGGGAGTACCATGATATTATGCAGTTTGGCCATTTTATGTTCGCCACACTTAAAGTGACGAAGAGTGTAGGTGCCCCCAATTATTCAATCAAGTTTAAGACCTCACCTTTACTCTTGGGCTAAAATGTCTATGTCCCTCAGACGATAGTCCCGAACCTCATCAAAATTCCAGGAAGACAATTGTTGGGAACTCTTGGAGGCATTGCCGAAGTTGTCCTATAGTTGGGGGATTCCATGTTTGATATTTTGGCTCATGAAGACTGTGGCTATAGATTGATCCCCGTGTCGCATAACGAGGTTAAGGAAGTAAAGAACGAAATATTAGGTGGGAAAAAAAGTTATCATCATAGTAGCAGACGTCAAATGGAGGGCAATTCATGCATATGAACTTATTTCATCTAAGGTTGTTTAAACATTATCAGTAGTTGTTGGAAACAAATTTAGAAAAGCCATTGAAAAAGACCCTCAAGGTGGTGCATTCATTAATTAGTGAAATCTCGACTTCTAGCTAAGGCAAGGTGGAGGGATTAGCATGGTCATTTGAAATCAAGTATTGATCAATCAATTCTTCTTCGGTTTGAGTGTTTTGAACAAAAGGAATAAAGGAGGATGTTTCTCGGAGGTTCCTCATCGGAGGTGGAAGGAGATTCATCATCACGTATGATCTGTACAACTATGAAATGGGAAGGTCCATTGGAATAGTGTTAAGGGAGGAGGATATTTTTGTTTTTCTTGAATGACAGTAGAGGAAAGGGCGCATCATTGTTGATAAGTACATACTTATAGTAGGGTCATGGATAATTTTATATTGAAGTGCATCCTAAACACAAGACATACTTACGTAGAAGTCATACTTTGTTTGTTGCATTCCAGTCTTTTGTACTAACAGAAGGTCCAAATCTCCAAGGCGATAAGGAAGGTATTCCAAATGAAAGAAATGTTTTGTGGGAAACTTATAGTGTGACCCAAATATTTGTATTGTCCACCACGTATTTGGGTGACCTCAAGAACACGATTGATTTGAGCGATCAAAATTTCTTCAACTCCGGTTAAATATTTGAGAATAGGAAGGGTGAGGGCCAGTTCCATATTATTCCAGGAGGAAAATCGGTGGCTATGTCTTTATGACTCAGTGCATCTAATGCATGTGTACTTTACTTCATGGAAGGTAGTATTAATTCCCGAGAAGTTTTCCAAACAAATTGAGTAGGTGTGGGTGTTGTACAAGAGATCAAGTCTACTACGGAATCGACACTAGGCATCAAGCCGTGATGGGTACGAACGAAAAGTAGGGTGTTGAGGCAGAGAGGGAAACAGACTTTACGAGAATTTGAGGCTTTGGATGGCAAGAATATAATGAGCGTTGGGGAAAATGTGAAGGAAAAAGTTGTAGCAATCAAGGAGAAGGATGCATAGTCATAGTCGACATGGAGAAGGATATTCTAGAAAGAATTTGGTGGTATGTTTCTAACCTTTGTTCCACTTTAGAAGCATACTTTACAATGTACTTGAGGATTGCATGTCAAGATAGGATAGGATGTTAATTGATGTTTTCTCTCCATATAGATAACATTGTTGGATTGTGTGTGTTCGCCTATCATCATTCCTCAAGGGGGTATTTAATTAAACCATTCTCATCGTGAAAATGAAGAAGATCTACTCTCTCAGTGGTACATTGTACTCAACATCAAGGTGGTTATTTTTTCGCAAAAGCAAGTATGTTCAGAACACTTTGTGTGATGTTGAACATGATTAATTAGTTCTTGAAGTCTTGTAGTGGTGAGAGAAAACCCTTATAATGAGGCTAATAGGAAGGGGTCATCTTGGATTGATCCGTGAACAAATTTGGTTTGACCGTAGGTAGGCCATGGATTCCATTCGGATATGTACATATAAAAGTACTTCTTGACTTTGCTTATAGATTCATTATTTGTCTAGTCAATAACATTGACATCTAGAGCATCCACAAGCCAAAGAAAGATTAAAATAATTATATTGAAGTAAATGAAAGTAGAGTGTTAGCAAGATTGTTACTGTACTAATAGTCTCTAGTACCAAGGTGCTCCCGTAATGCTTCTTCATGAAATATAGTGAATCTTTATAAATAGTAACATGATGAGGATGGGAAACAATGTTTAGTGTCCTCAAACATCATTGTGCACCTGATCCTCATTTGGGGGAGTACCAACCATGATATTATGCAGTTAGGCCATTTTATGTCTCGCCACACTTAAAGTGAAGAAGAGTGTAGGTGCCCCCAATTGTTCAATCATGTTTGAGACCTCGCCTCTACTCTTGGACCAAAATGTCTATGTCCCTCAGAGGCTAGTCTTGAACCTCATCAAAATTTTAGGAAGACAATCATTGGGGAAGTCTTGGAGGTGTTGCCAAAGCTATCCTATAATTGGGGGATTCCATGTTCAATATTTTGGCTCATGAAGACTACGATCAGATTGGATCCTCGTGTTGCATAATCAAAGTTAAGTAAGTAGTAATGAAATCTTGGGTGGAAAACAAAGTGATCATCATGGTAAAGATGTCAAATGGAGGGCATATTCATGCATATGAAATTCTTTCATCTAAGGTTGTTTAAACATTATTGTACATATTGGAAACAAATTTAGAAAATCCATTGAAAAAGACCCTTAGTGGTGCATTCATTAATTAGTGAAATTCGACTTCTAGCCAAGGCAAGGTGGAGGGATTGGCATGGTCATTTGAAATCAAGTATTGCTCAATCATTTCTTCTTCGGTTCTAGTGTTTTGAACAGAAGGAACAAAGGAGGATGTTTCTGGAGGTTCCTCCCTGAGGTGGAAGGAGATCCATCATCATGTGCGATCTCGACAACTATGAAACGGAAGGTCCATTGGAATAGTTTTAAGGGAGGATGATATGGTTGTTGTCTCATATGACAGAGAGGAAAGGGCGTCATTGTTGATAAGAACATCCTTTTAGTAGGGGTCATGGATAATTTTATATTGAAGTGCATTGTAAACATAAAACATACTTACGTAGAAGTCATACTTTGTTTGTTGCATTCCAGCTTCCTACTCAACAAAGGTCTAAATATCCAAGGCGACAAGGAAGGTATTTGCAATGAAAGAAATTGTAAAGATATTACTTGTATAAATCGAACATATACAGCAGACTAATATGAGAGAACACCAAAATATAGATAAATGATGACAATATACTCATATAATAGCTTTGCCACTTCGAGGGGACAACCTCCAATACCACTTCGAGGGGGTAACCTCCAAACCATACAATAACACTCCAATACTCAATATGATCATTAACTACAACCTTCTAACCCCTATATATACCATTCTAACCTATGGCCAATACTGAGGCCAACCTCCTAAGCATAATAAATCATAAATGAATGATATAATAAGATAAGGGGATGTGTGCCACATGTCGGCATCTCCATCAATACATATACATCATAACATCCTTTCCCTAGGTGCATAGCATTCCTTCCCTCCTTGACATGTTTCATCCCTGAAACATAAGAAGAAACCATGTAATGAGTGTGTTGTAAATTTTTACACACTTTGCGCCATGATCGATCATCCATCCATATGTGATCCTGGTAGATGATACATATCTGAACTAATATCCATATTTCGTTGCGCTACTTTGATTCCATTCGTGACCATAGTTTATCATCCTTGGATTCCATGCATAACCAACATAAGGATTCAATGCATAACCATAATAAGGATTCCATGTATAACCATAATAAGGATTCCATGCTTCATAATTGTTGCTCCATTGATCCCCTGTATAAATAAAGTGATTATTCCTCCAATTACCTGTATATCTATATTGGTTGGAAATATGATGTGCCCTGGGATATCTCCATGATTTTTTTCTCTCATGTTGATGTGGATTTCCATATGCTACAATTGTAGTATCCTCAACCTTATCAACCTATTTCTGAACTTTCTTTTCTTCTTCCACCTTTGCATTTGATATTTTCTTTTTCTCTTGAGTAGATAAATCATCATTTCCTTATTTTTCTTCATGTTCCTCTTTTGAATCATCCTTATTCCCTTCTTCTCCATATTCTAAATCATCCTCATGGTCTATATTGACTTTTCTTTGATTTCCATTAAGCCTGATATCCTGTAAAGTGACCTTCTTCTTTTTGTACCAAATCTTCATAAACTTATTTTTCATATTAATATTAATTGTCCCCAATGCATCTAACCAAGGATACCCAAGAACAATATCCAAACCATCCATATATAAGGCAAAAAATGTGAATGTAAAGTATATTTGTCCATAGTAAGTTTTAAATCTTCAAAAACTTGAATTTTCTTACCATTCACTTGAGCTTCTTTGATATTACTTTCTTGAATATGTAGATGTTGAGCCATATCCTTGTTGATGAAGTTATACTTGCTGTTAGGGTTTATGGAAACAATTATCTTATTCCTTTGAATGCATCCATGAAACTGAAATATGGTATCTTCCTTCTTGGGAGCTATAATATCTTCTTCTGCATCAATATCTTGTTTTTCTTCCTCTTCTTCATAGTCTTCTTCAACTTCTTCTACGTTTGATTCTTCAATATATGCTGCACCATCATCTTCCCTTGAATCTTCTTCACCTTCCTCTTCATCTTCTTTCTCTCTTGATTCTTCAATATATTCTTCCCCATCATCTTCCTTTGACTCTTCTTCCTCTTTGTGGTCCCATCTATCCATAAAAAGTTGTTCCATTTCCTCCCAAGACCAATCCTTCCTGTCATTTTTTAACTCAGAAAACCAAATCCATGCAGGACCACCAAGATAATGTGAAAACCTATTCCTTGTCATGAAATATGAGAAATATATATTCTTAAATTTTATCCACCATTCTTTAGCATCCATCTCACCATTTCCATAAAAATTGTTATCCCCGTGACCATGATTAGGGTTTAGGAATTCTGAAAATATTTCGATAGATGGATAAAAACACAAAGAACAAACCATAACTTAAATTTCAAGAGATTTCCGAAAATATAAATTTTGCTGAAAACTACCACAATCTACTTCCTGAAAAGTGAATTTATGAAAAAACATAAAACACCAATAACATCCGAAAAATAGATCCAATCAAGCTGAAATTTTCAGATATTCTTACTTATAGTGTTTCCCAATTATGACAAAAAAATTGGGAAAAAAATAAATACCCTATTCAATATATATTCAAACAAAAATTAGGTTTTTACCCTAATTTTGGTAAATCGTTGCTCCGATACCACTTGTAAAGATATTACTTGTATAAATCAGAACATATACAGGTAGAATAATATGAGAGAAAAAAAAAAAGAGATAAATGATGACAATATGCTCATATAATAGCTTTGCACACTTCAAGGGGGCAACCTCCAATACCACTTCGAGGGGGTAACCTCCAAACCATACAATAACACTCCAATACTCAATATGATCATTAACTACAACCTTCTAACCCATATATATACCATTCTAACCTATGGCCAATACTCGAGGCCGACCTCCTATGCATAATAAATCATAAATGAATGATATAATAAGATATGGGGATTTGTGCCACATGTCAAGATCTCCATCAATACATATACATCATAACATCCTTTCCCTAGTGCATAACAGAAATGTTTTCAGGGGAAACTTATAGTGCGACTTGAACATTTGTATTGTCCATCACGTATTTGGATGACTCAAGAACACGATTGATTTGAGCGATAAAAATTTCTTTGATCTCAAGTTAAATATTTGTGAACGAGAAGGGTGAGGGCCAAGGTCCATATTGTTCCGGAGGAAAATCGGTGGCCGTGTCTTTCTCGAATCGTGCATCTAATGCATGTTTACTTTACTTCATGGAAGGTAGTATTAATTCCCCGAGAAGTTTTCCAAAAAAATTGAATAGGTGTGGTCATGGACAAGAGATCAAGTCTACGGCGTAATGATGCTGTGCATCAAGCTAGGATGGGTATGCATAAGAAGTAGGGTGTTGAGGCAGAGGGGAAACAAACTCTTACATGAGAATTTGAGGCTCTGATGACAAGAATATAATTAGTGTTGGGGAAATCGCGAAGGAAAAATTTGTGCAACCAAGGAGAAGGATGCATAGTCGTAGTCGACATGGAGAAGGATATTCTAGAAAGCATTTGGTGGTATGTTTCTAACCTTTGTCCACTTTAGAAGCATACTTTACAATGTACTTGAGGACCGCATGTCAAGATAGGATAGATGACAATTGATTTTGGCTCTCCATATAGATAACATTGTTGGATTGTGTGTGTTTAGTCTATCATCATTTCTTGAAAATCTACTCTCTCAGGACGCATTGTACCGACATTGAAGGCGGTTATTTTTTCGCAAAAGCATGTTTAGAACACTTTATGTGACACTAAACATGATTAATTAGTTCATCGACTTGTCCCGTAGTAGAAAGGCAAAAAGCACATGTAATGAGGCTAACAGAAGGGGTCATCTTGGATTGATCTCAGAAAAATTTGGTCTAACTATAGGTAGGATGTGGATTCCATTCAGATATGTACATGTAAAATCACTTCCTAACTTTGTTTATAGATTCATCATTTGTCTAGTCAATAACATCGACATCTAGAGCATCCGTAAGCTAAAGAAAGCTTAAAATAAATATATTGAAGTAAATGAAAGTAGAGTGCTAGGAAGATTGTTACACTGTACTAATAGTATCTAGCACTACAAGCGCCGCTGTCGCATGCTTCTTCATGAAATATAAAGAATCTTTATAAATAGTAACACGATGAGGATGGGAAACAATGTTTAGTGTTGTGAAACATCAGGCAAATTTCTCGAGCCTCATTTGGGGGAGTACCAACCATGATATTATGCAGTTTGGCCATTTTATGTCCTGCCGCACTTAAAGTGACGAAGAGTGTAGGTGCCCCCAATTATTCAATCAAGTTTGAGACCTCGCTTCTACTCTTGGTCCAAAATGTCTATGTCCCTTAGAGGCTAGTCTTGAACCTCATCAAAATTTTAGGAAGACAATCATCGGGGGAAGTCTTGGGCGTTGCCGAAGCTACCCTATAGTTGGGGGATTCCATATTCAATATTTTGGCTCATGAAGACTGTGGGTCATAGATTGAATCATGTGTTGTATAATGAGGTTAAGTAAGTAGTAACAAAATCTTGGGTGGGAAACAAAGTGATCATCATGGTAACACGTCAAATGGAGGGAATATTCATGTATATGAACTTATTTCATCTGAGGTTGCTTAAACATTATTGTACCTATTGGAAACAAATTTAGAAAACCATTGAAAAAAGACCCTTAGTGGTGTATTCATTAATTAGTGAAATCTCAACTTCCAAGGCAAGGTGGAGGGATTGGCATGGTCATTTGAAAGCAAGTATTGATCAATCAATTCTTATTCAGTTCTAGTGTTTTGAATAGAAGGAATAAAGGAGGATGTTTCTGAGGTTCCTCATCGAGGTGGAAGGAGATCCATCATCATGTGTGATCTGTACAACTTTGAAACGGGAAGGTCCATTGAATAGTGTTAAGGGAGGAGGATATTGTTGTTGTCTTGATGATAAAGAGGAAAGGGTGTCATTGTTGATAAGAACATCCTTATAGTAGGGGTCATGGATAATTTTATATTGAAGTGCATCCCAAACAAAAGACATACTTACGTAGAAGTCATACTTTGTTTGTTGCATTCCAGTCTTTTGTACCAACAGAAGGTCCAAATCTCCAAGACAAAGAGGAAGGTATTTGGCAATGAAAGAAATGTTTTGTGGGAAACTTATATCAGTGACCCAAATATTTGTATTGTCCACCACGTATTTGGGTGACTCAAGAACATGATTGATTTGAGCGATCAAAATTTCTTCGACCAAGTTAAATATTTGAGAACGGGAAGGGTGAGGGCCAGGGTCCATATTGTTCTAGGAGGAAAATTAGTGGTCCGTGTCTTTTTGACTCGCATCTAATGCATATGTACTTTACTTCATGGAAGGTAGTATTAATTCCCGAGAATTTTTCCAAACAAATTGAGTAGGTTTGGGTGTTAGAAAAGAGATCAAGTCTACGATGGAATTGATGCTAGGCATCAAACCAGATGGGTACACATGAAAAGTAGGGTGTTGAGGCAGAGGGGCAAAGTGGACTCTTACACGAGAATTTGAGGCTCTAAATGGCAAGAATATAATGAGTGTTGGGGAAAATGCTAAGGAAAAATTTGTGCAATCAAGGAGAAGGATGCATAGTCGTAGTCAACATGGTAGTAGGGCTGAAATGGGTGAGGCAAATGATTGTGAAGGCCAATGTCATGAGACAAAGTAGATGAAGGGTAGTGTGGCGAATAAGAGGGACCAAGGTCAAAAAGTGGGCATGAGGAAGACCGGGTTCTAAACAAGTAGCTTGTATACCACCACTATTAAAATGAAAACTATCCGTTGTACAAGTGATAAAAGTTGAGAAAATGATCTAGAGGCGACGAAGTAGTTGGTTATAGGGTAATAAATGTTGACATTCATCTGAGGCCCCGTAATCATTCGTGTTGGGCAACATTTATTTCATTTTTCCACAAGGCATAAAACTCTCTTCTTTTTGTCGCTCATGTGGGGTAGACATTGTGAAAAAGGAAATGCTCGCACACAACACCAAAGGCAAGTTGACATAAGAAAATATTCAAAACCCAATGAAATATGTATGTCGTAAAGGGGAAACAAATGTAAATACACTTTCTGAATTATTCTTATGTGCTATTTGTTTTTTGTTTCTATAGCCGTAGACTTTAAAATGAAAGGAAAAGAACCTCTTGTTGTAAATTGTGTTTTGATGGAAACAAAGGAAAAATAGAAGGGTATGTGTGGAGTGATGGAAAATAAAAAAATAAGCATACGTCATTCACATTTTTATTTCTCCATTAGTACTATGAAGGAACAAAATGGAAAGAAGAACAAGTTGCATCTGATGCATAAGAAAACCATCAAAAATTCAATAAAGCATTCCATCATGTTAACATAGTTGCATTTTATGATTTTATTCTTTTAATAACAAAAAGTCTTTAGGCGATATTAGAACAAGTTCTGGAATTAGAGAACATGGAAATTTTTATAGGAAGATAAAGACAATAGAGTGTATTTTCTAGATTTAAGACAACTTCATTTTAAAAACAGAGTTAAAACCACACGTTTCCACACTAAAAACACATTTCCAAACATTCACAACAACAAATATATTTTATAAAATCAAAAAGCTTTATATTTTTTAAAGAAAAATAATAATTTAAAACTAAACAAGACCGAATTTTGAGTAGAAAACTGTCTCAAATACGTAAAAAATAGTAGATTAAATATTTAACTATGTTTAACCAATGTTGCCATCAACTTAACAAAATGATATCAAAGATAGTTTAGTCCGTAACTACACAAAGCCAGAAATATGTTTACCCAAACTATTTCATATTAACAAGCTTCACATAAAGAGATATGTACAATGAAGCAAGTCTCAAAACCGTAGGAAGCAAAAGCTTATGAAAACATAATAAGCTATAAACCAGAGCAAACCACTATATGAGTACGTCGTAGGTGTCTACATTGTATAGTTATCTAAACTTTTTATCTATACATAAGTTTCAAGAAACCTGATCAATAAGGCATTCATTTTTTTTGTCTTTTCCAAAAATTTTGTTGCTTGATGTAGACACAAAATTAAGCACTTTGGGTATTATTTAGTCTCGGTATCATACTACTATTCATATGGTTTTTAAGTGAAGAAATTAATTAACCGATATCCTTTGGCCATTTTACTTTGCTTTCTTGCCATCATTGCCGACCTCCCGCATGTACTCACCCAACAAGTTTTATCATTTTTCGTCATTCTTATCCATAATTGGGGTGCCCGAGGTGCTCTGGTCCCATTCGGGCGCCCTGATCCTTTTCCCACTTTGCACTCATCTTTTGGGCACTTTCTAGCTTTGAGTTTTCCATATTTTTAATGGTCGGCCTTTTCAGAGTTAATTACGAAATTAGAACAAGAGAACCATATAAATATAAAGTTATGAGACCATAATGAGGGACCAAACACTAGGCACTACTATCATCACCTAAGGTTGCATTCCATCCAAGGCATCTAGAGCTCCATTTGCATCCATCTAGCTCCATCACAAGGGACAAGGTGGGTCATCTGCATCACACTGCATAGGAGGGAAGTTTATTCTATTCCATCCACCATCTATTACATTTCTACATCTATTTATTTCTCGCTACTTCACAAAGTGCAATTGACACAAGAGCACCTAGGGCACAATTTGCACACACACACACACACACACACACACACACCTAGAACTACATTTGGGTTTGAAATGTAGTGCATCGCTCAGTTAGTAAGTCCACCATTGTGCCCGCTGAGGACAATCGACCCCTTCATATGCATCTTTCTTTTTTAGGTTTTGATGCTTGGTTTGGGGTTTTGCAGGTCTCTTCTTCATCATTGATCACCAAGTCACAATGCAATGATATTCATGCGACATACAACAAAGGATTCACATCACTTGGCGACCCTACAAATTTGGTTTTGGACCTCTTGCATAGACTAGGGTGCCCAGATCTCGGCCCAAGGCGCCCCCCCATCCTTCTCCAGTGCACCCTGCATCCGCTTTCAAACAACTCGGGTCTACACTTTTTCGAGCCTTGTACAATCGTTTCCTTCTTATTTTTATCTAGCCTTCACTACGATACAATATTGTCTCATCTGCAAATCAGCTAAGGCCTCTAACCCTTATTTGCACATCTAGGGTTTCATATTTCATTTACTTAGTTTCTTGGGTCATTTATTTTATTTATTTAGTTATTATTTTACTACTTTGCATAGCTTTTAGATTAGACTAAATTATGCCCATATTTCCCATTTTAGTTTAACCACTTATATTAGCAATTTTTTCGGCACCATGTTTCATCTTCCCTCCAGACTGAAATTGCGATCTCAAAACTCCCATTTGTTTCAATTTGTAAGCAAGTTCATATTTCAAAGGCATCTTCTAGGCTATCGTATGTCAACACAAACCCTCGTGAATTAGGACCGGCGGTGCGAAACTTGGAGAGGTACAGAGGACTTGAAGGAAGTAAATGGAGGTGTTCTCTAACCAGTTCAACAATCATTGGCTTCAAAATTTTGGCTTCCCCAGTAGCGTAGGACATTAACACAAATTGAATCTGCTTGAATTCCTCTTCTCTTTGCAAGTGGGGAGTAGTGATGGTCACACCTGTAGAGGAAGAACAATTGTGTTTCTCATCTTCATATCCTCAAGCTGAAAAAAAAAAAAAACACAAAAATGTCAAACAATAACTGAAATTGTGTAAGTAACAATAACCTCATTCTTTTCTAGGCCCACAAGGGAAGTTGCATATGTATTTTTTTTTCCAGAACATGAATAAAACATGCAAGAGAAGTAAGCGATTGTCTTTTATTTTTGCAGCATCTTTAAAATCCTTGCCAATGGAAAATCTAACGCCCAACTTGGAGCATTCTGGAGCAACATCCCAAGGGTCAAAACCCTCAGCACACACTAAATCCCACCAACGTCAAAAGCACATGTCCCTACTTGCCGAAGTCGAAGGACGAATGCAGAAGATAGTTTCCTTTGTCTTTCATGCTTTTATACTAGAGAGGCCAAAAAAAAGAGAAAAATTGCAACCTACAAATAAATGATTATGCAACAACCTAGCAGGAACCGCACAACCTGGATATTAAATACAGCAGTCAAAATAACATGAAGGCATCCAAATCCCATTTTAGACCACTCCAAACCAATTTTAACTGACTGTAAACAATTTGCCTAAAATTTCCATTATTGTTGGACATAAGAATACGAAAAAATATATTTAACATAAAAGTGTCAAGTTTCATTTTACAGAAAATAGGTTCTCATACTTCCACGAGGACTGTGTATCACTGTTGAGGCTCCGAGGAAGGTTTATTACAGTTGAAGCTCCGTGAGGGAATGTATCATTGTAAGACAGATCTCCATGGAAGTGTAACGAAGAAATCATCGAAAAAATATAGAAATTTTTTTAATCTGACATGAGCAGATAGTTTGAAATTCAGGGACTGGTTGGGTGGAGGACACAATGCCACAAAATCATCATTCTCTAAGATGGAAACGGAAAGTAATAGGGACATGCAACATTCCATGAAAAATAGCAAACAGTTGCATTATTGCTTCTGCCATTCATTTGCCTTCTGACTCATTTTCAGTCCATGATCACCTAAGAAATTCTACATTAGATGGTTACAAATTCTATGGCGCACCTTTCATATGTGGCGCAGACCTGTGCCATCTTACCGACAGATCTGTAGTATCTGCGCAGTAGTTATGTTTGAGGCATAAAATGTAATGGGATCTAACAGGGGAATCCAAGGTAGATATTCAATTAAATGTTTGTCATATTAGCATTATCTAATGCCACTTCATGTAATACTCATATTACAATTATCTAAAACTTCTATGCAGGGATATATAAGAATATATGCAAACCGTGGAATTGAATAAATGAAACAATCCATACTATATACAAAGTTGTTTGATGCTGACATCGACTGGAAATAGAACACCATGAATGAAATCTAACCCAAAAACAACAATTCCATCACATAAAATTATATTAGGTCTCCAAAGCTCTGTCTTTCCATGCAGTGAATAAGAAAGGACGCAAATACTTTTACCCTCTTTTTAAAGTGTCTTTCAACGTACAATCTGGGACATCCATGTCTTGCGCACACGTGTCTTGTGTAGCTGCTCTGGTTAAGGCTGCCCTACTGCAATCAAATCTGCAATTGTGACAACAGGGGATCTAAATTCACCTCTCCTACATAAATTTGAATTGTTAGTAGCATCACATTGCACTAAGGTCGAATTTATCATATTCAATTTGGAGAAACATCTATTTTAGATAACACAAATCAACCCATACTCACAAGTCCCAACAGGAAGCCAGCGGGGCCCAGGGGTTAAATTTGATGGCCACTTATGTCTGTCAAACAAATTTTAGGTGACTGTCATTTTCAAATATTACCCATTTAAAAAGTAAAAATAATACACTACAAATAAAATATATAAAAAATAGTTGTATATATTTAATTAATTTTTCATATACATCAGTATAGTTGACATATAAATCTATAGAAAAAATGAAGGTCATAATTAAAATATGCAAGTTGCATGTGACGAATATATCAAATATTTACAAGTATTTTACGGCTAAAATCATGAAAAACATCTACACGACCGTCAATCGCAACCCCTGGCGGGGCCATTTGATTATGGATTGGGGCATATAAATCTCGTGGTAGCTTTAGATCCAGGTTTTGTTTATGATCATGACATCAATGACCTCGTCAATTTTCTCTATAGCAAAGGAGTCACTCCTTCCCAACTAACCAACCTGGTTGGCAATAAAATAACAATGTGCGTTGCAAACCCAACACCCTCATACAATCTCAACCATCCATCCATCGGGGTGGGGAATCTGAAGGGGAGTGTGACAATCTCTAGGACACTCACAAGTATTACAAGCAGAGCATCCCTTTACAAAGTAAACGTGGATGCCTCGCCCGGCAGTGACTGTGAATGTCATTCCCAAACATCTCAGATTTCAAACAAAGGGAGAAAAGAAATCTTTCACTCTCAAATTCACGGTAAAGAAAATATTTTCGACTTCATCTTTGGGTCACTCACATGGTCTGATGGAAAACATAACATCTACAGTCCAATTTCCACGAATCGAGCTTCCTCTCAAACACAACCGCACTCAAGATTTTGGAGTTCGTTTGTTGAACTTTTAAATTTATGACAACTTTTCTTAGAATTTAGAGTGGCCTCCCTCTCTTGGGTAGTTCTTTCACTTTTCTTTCCCTCCATATGAAATTATGCAACTATAATTGCAACCTACAAGGATTATTGCAGACCAATCCAAAAATTCTTTTAAGTTGTCTAAAACATTGAAATTGAAATGTGTCATCTCAACTAAATTAGTTGTCACTCTAATTGATATTTTTAAAATTTAATTACGTTGAAGGCATGCTCCAAACAATATAAAGAGGAAGGGAAGCTATTGAGTCTCACATGTAGCCGTATCGTTGCATATCGAGATAGTATCCCGTGCTTAAATGATCCAACGACCATAATGCCATTTCTGCTCCTTCATCTCGGAGATGCATATCTCCATGTAAACACTTCTTAGGAGATAAATCAAGCGGTCAAATAACATTATTTATAGTAAGAAGAAGATGTTTTGTTCTTCTAAGTGCCACAAGGGTTTATGTAGGAGATTTTTTTGTGGAGGGCTCAATAAAAAGAAGAAGAGGCATCTTGATTACCAGATTGAAGGATCTTATGCCAACAGATCCTGTGTTGTTTACAACACCTCAAGAATATCATCATCGAGGTTTTTTTGGCGTTTTCTCTCATTCACCGGGTTTTCTTTTTTATCAAAACTTATTTATTAGTTTCTGTAAATTTCAGATGAAAAGAAAACGAGTGAGCTCAGAGATAACATTGAGAGGAGACATTTTCAGTGTGATTATGCAACTTGGTTTCGATCAAGCTTTCATTATGGGCTTCATTTTCATTCTTGATCAAATCGCATCCTCATTGCCAAAATAGAGGAAAAATAGATTTGTGTCGTACCCATATTCTCGATTTTTCATGGGGAAACAAGATTCAACACCAATGTGCACATAAAGGAGCCATCCTCATCTCGATTCCTCATCTTTGTGTGCAAAGATTTATCTTGTAAATGTGGTTGTAAAATACATCCACGTTGACAACACGACATCATCCCTACGTGATACGATCACATAATGTATTTTACGAAAAGGAGCACATTTTATCTTACAATTATTCTCCTCCTCCATGATTTTATGACTAATGCAAATAGAATGTCACTAGCTTCGTGGTCATAATTGAGAATGTGACACAATGCAATAAGTAATATTAGCAATCATACATGAAATGTATGATGGAAACACCAAAAGGGATCTTTTGAAGGAATCAAATTTGAGGGAGAGAACAATGGAAGATGAAAAGGGGTGAAGAGGAAGGGTTTAGAGGGTGGAGAAGTGCGTGGGTGGCTTACCCTACAACAATCACATGAAATTTATGTCAAAAAGAGAAACTTATGGGTGTTGATCCTTAGCCCCGGTCATATGAGGGCTTAAACCTTGTGATTTCTACTAGTAGGTGCTTAACTCCACCCCTTTCATTTTATTTGTGTGGTGAAAGTGGAAACTAAAATAAATAGTAGAGCATATTAGTGAAAAACTTGTATCTTTTGATCGGTAACTCCGTTTTGAGTGTCATTTTTTTGCAAAAGTACGTGTTTTTTATGCTCTTTCCATTGGAAATATTTATTTTCAGAATCGCACTATAATTATAAAGTGCCATATTGTAACACACACTCATTATAAAGTGCCAAAATCTGGGAGCTCTTGTTGCATTGTTTGGGGGTCTTGTTGCATTTCTTTTGGTGATTTTTTTAGGATGACATCTTTATCGACTTTTGCATTAGATCATGTTGAGCCATTAACAACACATAATTGCCACACATGGAAACCAAGAATGGAAACAATAATTAAGCGGAAAGGATTATGGGCTTTAACTTCTTCAGAACAACCAGTGTTCACTAGAGAATATGAGAAATTTCAGTACTAGTGCAAATTTGATGAGTGTATGGGTTTAATAGGAACTTATGTAAGTTTGATCTTTTATTTCATTTGGAAAAGTGTGACTCTTCTTTCAAAATATGGGAGAAATTGGAGGATTTATTTGGTAAGGTGGATCATATGAGATCCATGCAACTTGAAATTGAGATCACCTCTCTTAATCCTGAATATTTTCCAACAATTATAGACTATCTTACCAAGTTCAAGCATTTGTTGACACAGTTGAAGGGGAGTGGAAGAGATAAGAAAGATGAAGAGTGTGTTTACTTGATTCTATCCAAGTTGAGAGAACCATTCCAAATTTTTGCTTCTACCTTTTTCTCTAGCATGGATGCCTTAGGTGACACCTTCAAAATGCCTAACTTAGAAATTTTTGTGAAAGACTTACTAGGGAAGAATCCAAATTATCTCACCTTGAGTCTTCCACCTCTCAAAAGGCATTAGTTGCATCTAATCCTAAGGGCAAGGGAAAACCAAATAGTAAAACCAAATCCACACCTTCTCCATCTCAAAATGCTCCTAAACCCAAAGAAAACAACTCAAAACCCAAGGAGTCTTCTAAATCCAAGAATAAGTCTAGCCGTTCATGCTCTTTTTGTGGGGGTAGTAATCATGAAGAAAATAGGTGTTATAAGCGAATGTAAGCCTTAGAGGATGCAATCAAGAAACACAAAAATTCTATCTCCACTCCACCTCCTTCTAATCAAAGATGGAAAAAAACTTAATGTTGTTGGAAGATCTTAGTCACCACTTGCAGACAATTGGGTTATAGATTTTGGTGCTTATCATCACATGAATTCTTCCAAGGAGTCTTTTGTTTCTCTAGGTTTGAGTTCTACTTCCCAAAATTAGGTTGAGATTCTTCCTTTCTTTTCGTTGAGGGAAAAGGTGATATACAACTTGATGGCGGCAACATCCAAGATGCACTATATGTTCCTAACATCACTACAAATTTGCTTTATGTATATCAAATTTGTCATTCTGGTCAAGAGAAAATGGTGACTTTTACACCACATGGGGCAGAAGTAAGAACTTTGTTGGAGCCTTATTCACTTGTTGCTCAGGGTATTGTTGATCATAGTTCAAGACTATATCACTTTGAGGGTTTTGATGACACTTCTTCTATAGGGACATGATTGGTTTCTCATTCGATTCAAAGAGTAAGATTTGGCATGAAAGATTTGGACATCTCAATTATAGATATTTGAAGGAGTTGAGCACTCATGGTATGGTAGATGGTCTTCCTAGAGTTTCTTGTCTTGAGGGAGTTTGTCATGGTTGTGCATTAGGGAAACAACACCGAGATCCTTTTCCTAAGAATTTGTCTAAGAGAGCTTCTTCACCACTTGAGCTTGTGTATAGTGACTTGATGGTTTTTCCTACCCCATCTTTCAATGGAGCTAAGTATGCACTTACATTTATTGATAATTTCTTGAGGCGTACTTGGGTTTATTTTCTCAAGTACAAAAGTGATGTTTTTCACACTTCAAATTCTTCAAGGCTTTGGTCGAGAAACAATCTTTTAGTAGCATAAAGAACCTTCACATTGATAATGGGGGGAGTACTTCAACAATGAGTTTTCTGAATTTTTGGCAACTCAAGGCATTATTCACCAAAACTCTGTTCCTCATACTCCACAATAGAATGGATTAGCGAGAAGGAAGAATAGAAATTTGAAGGAAATGGCTAATCGTATGATGCATTCTAGAGATATACCTCCTATCTATTGGGCGTAGAAGTTAATTATGCTAACGATATTCGAATCCCACACCACACAAAGCACTTGAGCATTTGACTCCAGAGGAAGCTTGGTCCAACACTAAGCCAGATGTCTCATTTTTTCGAGTCTTTGGGAGCCATGCTTGGGCCTTTGTGCTAAAGAAGAAAAGGAAAGCTTTCGATAAGAAGAGTAAACCCTTGATCTTTATAGGGTATTGTGAGGACATGAGAGCTTATCATCTTTTAGATCTTGATACACATGATGTTCTTTTTCGAACACATGTTCAGTTTGATGAGCGTTTCACTCCTCATGATTCTTCATCTTCTTCCATTCCTTCTTCTTCTTCATCTCATCTTGAGGATCCTTTCTTTGAGGAGATTGATGAGGAGGTTATAGATGCCATTGAGGATCCTATTCCCACTGATGTTGTCACTATGCCTAAGTGGGCTCGTACTATAGTTTCTGAGGCAACACCTTTCATAGAGGATCTTCCACCCACTAGGCATCATCACACACATTCTACAGGTTCTAGACTTTTGTGTCAGGTAGTTTCTGAGGATCCACAATCTTTTCAAAGGCTCATGGGATACTTGGAGTGGGATGATGCGATGATGGAAATGAGTATTCTTCTTTGATGAAGAATCATACTTGGGATTTGGTATCTCTTCCTAAAGGAAGAAATATGGTTAGGTGTAAGTGGGTATACCAAACCAAATACACAAATGATGGGTCCATTGACAAGTATAAGACTCGTCTTGTTGCAAAGGATTTTTCACATGTCGAAGGTATTGATTACTCTGAGACTTTTGAACTCATTGCCAAGATGGATTTTGTACACCTTGTACTTGCTATTGCTACATCACAGGGGTGGCCCGTATACTAGATGGACGTGAAGAGTGCATTTTTACATGGAGATCTACAAGAGGAAATATATATGGAGCAGCCGACTAGATTTGTTTAGGATTCTTCTCTTGTTTGTCAGCTCCAAAGATCTCTCTACGGTCTCAAACAAGCCCCTCGGGCTTGGTATGAGAAGATGGATTCTTTTATTCTATCTACTGGTTTTGTTTGTTGCCACTCCGATCATACAGTGTATCTCTAGCATGTCGGTGAGGATATTGTGATACTTGTCTTGTATGTTGATGATCTGTTACTTACTGGCAGCTCTGCTTCCCACATTAAGAGTATTTAGAGGGCTCTTTCTACACAAATTGACATGAAAATCTTGGGCTATTGCATTATTTCCTTGGTTTACAGATTTCTCAGATAGATTCAAGGATTCATTTGAATCAAAAAAGTACACCCATGATCTTCTTAGGCACTTTGATATGGCTGATTGCAAGCCAAGTCCATCTCCTTTTCATCTGGAGTTACTCTTACATCCACATGTACCACACCACTTTGTGATCCTACATTGTATAGGTAGTTGGTTGGGAGTCTCATGTACTTGACCCATACTCGCCATGATATTTCATTTGCAGTAGGGCTTATATCTTGGTTTTCAAATTCTCCTCATAGTAGTCATTGACAGTCGCTAAAAGGATTTTGCGCTATTTGCATGGCACTTCCCACTTTGGCCTACACTACACTAGGGGCTCTACTCAGTTGGTTGGGTATACAGATTCAGATTGGGTAGGTTCTATTGATGACAGGTGTTCCACTTCTGGATATCTTTTCTGTCTTGGTTCTTCTCCAATTGATTGGGCCTGCAAAAGCAACAAGGCTATCAGTGCACTTTCATCTTCGTGAGGCGAGTACATGGCGGTAGTTACAACGAGTCAAAGAGATTCTTTGGCTTCGCCAGCTTATTGCGTAGTTTAGATTCTCACAAGATTCACTAACGTGTACTTTGGTGTGACAACCAAAGTGCAATTCAGATTTCTCATGCAACCCAGTTGAGTACCAGTGGACCAAGCATATTGAGATACACATCCACTTCATTCACAAAGACATTCGGGATGGAGTTATTTTCTTGGAGTACATTCCAACTCAGCAGCAGGTTGTGGACATCTTTAAAAATCCTTTTGCATCACCTCGCTACCTTGAGTTGCATGGAATGCTTGGGGTTTCGGAAGTTGGTATTGGGGGTGTTCGTGAGAACATCTTCCTTCTTCTTCTTCTTCTTCTTCTTTCGCTTTCCTTCTAGCAGATTCTTTCCTTCTTTTGGTTTGAGATTTCTTCATGGATATATTGTACATGAGTACCTCATCAGGCCTAGTTTCCGGACTCATACTATGGACATGCCACTTCTATTTTGGCCCCTAGCTTCACTTGAGGGGGGGTGTTAGAGTAGGTATTTACCTTAGCCCATGTTCATCTAGGTACATTATTGTATTTATCCTCACCCACTTATGTGTGTGGATATTTATTTTTATTTGTTTAGATACTAAGAGATATTATCTAGTTGTTAGGTATAGCTATTTCCTTGATCTATGGTATTGAATAGTTCTTTCCTAGATCTATGGTATTGACTAGATCCTTGATTTCTAGTTCTCTCATAAATCTATGGACTTGACTAGTTCTTTGATGACTAGTTCTTTCCATGATTTATGGCTTGATCTACGACCTTGACTGGTTCTTAGATTGTTATTCCTTGCCTATATAAGCAAGGCCCATTGTATTTCATTGAGTTCCATAATAATATATGATATTGCTTTGCTCATTTGTTTGCAAAGGTTTATGTAATGTTATTCTGGTGAATTGCTTTCATCTTATTGATCGTGATGTTTGATTAGCATCTGTGTTTTTGGCTTAGCATGATATGGATATTTTTCTTTTTATCATCTCGTTAGGAAATAAGGGATAAAAATATGTATAAGAATCCCACACAAAATCGCAATAGTAGAAACTAATATGTAGAATAATATCACGATCTAAAATAAAAGTGCAGAAAATAAAATAACACAACACAAAGATAATATTTAACATGGTTCACCCAATTTGGGCTATGTCCACCAAGAATCACTTGCTTAAATTTTTTTATTACAAGCCACCTCTTTCTCTCAATATAATACCTAGATCTGTTTGGAGCTATGCTCAACAAACTCTCTTGAATTCACACTTGAACTCACACACATCTACAATGTACAATACCCTACCATATGCACCAAAAGCACACCAATAGGCAACTGCATAAGCAGTTTTACAATACTGTGGGTACTAAAACCATGGGCCAAATCTGCCCCATAAACCTATGGGTCAAAATACCACCCATATGAGAAGAGACTGTCTCCGGGTATCGTGGCACATTTTTTTTCGAGGCCAAAAATTAGAGAAAATTATGGAGAGTGTATAATACTTTTAGTGTATAGTATTCAACACTTCCACACATGAAAATAGGCTCCACAACATAACAATATCCCACTTGGAGACTAGTTTTCCTCTGAGAAAGCTTCTCAACCCTTCACTGTTATTCGTGAAGACCAACCAAAGCTAAAAAAAGCCTCGCTTCTCCTTGTGACCACTTTGGTCATCATTTATGCATGATTCTGACTAGTATGAATGTTCTCCAGCTTTAACTTCTCTTCCTCCAAAGGTTTCCTAATGAAATGGTACCTTAATCGTATATGCTTTATCATAGACTAGAAAACAGAGTTCTTAGCTATGTGTATAACACTCTAACTATCACTATGTAGCTTCCTTCCTCCTACTTATGCCCTAACTCCTCAAGAAATTATTGTAGCCAAATCATTTCTTTGCTTGCCTCTATGGTAGTAACATACTTAGCCTCCATGATTGACAAAACCACCAAACTTCTATAGTAGTGAAATATAACTCACTTTGTTGTCCCACCTACAATGTAAATATAACTGTCATGCTCCTCCCATGCTATATTTTTCAGCCATGTCTCGAATCTATATAACCACACAAAGTGTTGTCTAACCCACTTTAGCAAAAAACTATCCCCATGGTCCCTCTCAAGTATCAAGGATCCAATTTACACTGTGTCAATGATCTTTACCTAGATCACTCATAAATCTACTCACTGCTCCCACTACATGGGTAATATCAGGCCTAGTGCACACCATGACATACATCAAACTGGCAACTGCTGATGAGTAAGGTACCTTGGACATGTGGTTTCTCTCCTACTCTATCTTGGGACACAACTCCTTTGATAACTTGAAATGGCCTTCCAAAGGAGTCCAAACTGGTTTAGCATCCTACATATTAAACCGAGCTCCAAGATATTCTTAATGTATTCTTCCGATATAAATTCAGCTTCGTTCCTTCCTATCCCTTGATATCCTTATACTAAGGATTTTTTTGATGCCCCAAATCCTTCATATCAAAGGTTTAGTTCACTTAGCTGCTTCTTGAGTACTTTTATTTCCTGCATGTTTTTCCTACAACCAACATGTCATCCACATACAAACACAAAGATAATATAATTGTCATCATGAATTTTTTTTTCAGTATATACGCAATGGTTAGAATGACATCTAATATAACCTTGCTCCATCACGAAGCTATCAAGTTTCTTATACCATTGATGTGGAGCTTGTTTCGTGCCATACAAGTTCTACTTCAGGTTTGCACACCATCTCCTACTTACCTTTGACCTCATAGCCTTTTGGTTGCTGCATAAATAGATCATCCTCCAAATCACCATGGAGGAATGCAATATTTACATTTATTTTCTCTAAGTGCAATTATTCTAGTGCCACTATTCCAAGAACACTTTCTAATAAAGTTCATTTTAACTACAGGAGAAAAAAACTCATCAAAATCTATACCTTTTTCCTGTACAAATCCCTTGACCAACCGGACCTTGTATCTTTTTTTTCCTCCTTGCTCTTCTTTAACTTTGTATACCCACTTGTTCTACAATGCTCTTTTCGTTTGGGTAGCTTCACCAAATCCCAAGTCTAGTTTTCCATAAGAGACTCGATGCTCCTCATTCATGGTTTGCTCCCACTTCTTTCTCGTCATCTACCTGCATTGCTTCATCAAAGCTCTCGGCTCTCCACTATCGTGAGTAATAAATAATAAAGAGAAGGAGAAAACGTTTAGGTTCTCTTCTTACCTTAGAAGACCTCCTCAATATAGCAGTTTGGGGTTTCGTTGAGTAGGTTCCTGAACTAATTCATTTGCCACTTTCCCATCTGGAAGATCCTCTACCATTATTATTTCCTAGATTCTTCCTTATTTTCCTGCAATCGTTGCTTATACATAACTTTCTCATTAAATACTACATCCATAAATTGAATGATTTTCTTGTCCTTAATACTCTAACATTTATATCCAAATTCATCACCACCATAACCAATGAAAGTGAATTTTTCTGATTTAGCCTCTAGCTTGGTCTTATCATCCTTTCAATATGAAAAAACACCTCACATCCAAAGAATCTAAGAAATGAACAATCAAATTTCTTACCAGACCAAGCCTCCTCAGGTATGCCTCCATCTGAGGCACTTGAGGGTCCTCTATTTATCAAGTACACATTTGTGCTCACCGCTTCTACCCAAAAAGAAAGAGGCGGCCTTACATGTAACCTCATGCTCCTAGCTCATTCCATTATTGTCTTGTTCATCCTTTCTAACACCTCATTCTATTGCGGAGTTCCTAGAACCATATTTTTCTTGTGGATTCCATTCTTAGAACAATAATCATCAAAATCATTGCTGCAATACTCCCCTCCATTATTTGACATGAGACATTTTACTTTAATACCTGTTTCTTTCTCTACCAAAGCTTTCTATTTAACAAAAGTGTCAAATACATCAGATTTATTTCTAATACAATATACCCAAACTTTCCTTGTTGCATCATCAATAAAAGTGACATAATAATTTGAACCACCAGATATGATACATGAGCCACCCCCACACATCAAAATGTTCCATATCTAACTTATTCTCTTTCTTTGCAGGTCTAACCTTGAGAAACTTTACACGCTTTTATTTCCCATATACGTAGTTTTTGTAAAAATCTAAACTTGTTTCGTATATCCAAGAAAATTAATATTTATGATCCGTACACCCTTATGGCTCATATGATGAGGCTATAGTGCCACAATATTTTATTTGTGTATGAAGCCACAAGATTACAAGCAATTAGTGCTATCGGTGGTTAAATACAAGGTTCCAACCTTCTTACCTCTTACCACCACAAGAGTACCCTTGATAACCTTCCAAGATGTTCTTTGTAAATATCACAAGATCACCATCATTTCCCAATTGTCCACCGATACCAAATTTCATCTTAATGTAGGCATGTGTCGACATCATTCAAAAGCCATGTATTCCCATTCTGCATCTTAACTTGAACACAACCTTTTCCAACTATGTTGCAAGGCTCATCATCACCAAGATACACATGCCCAAAATTCCCTTGAACATAATAAAAAAAATAATGCCTATGTGGAGTAGCATGGAAAGAATCCCCCAATCTAAAACCCAAGATTCAAAATATTATGCAAATAAAGAATCAAAAAATCCTTGTAGACATTACCTGTTGCCACATTTATCTCCTTGTTTTCTTCTTTCTTGTTTCTTCTTATCCTGAAGCTCCCAACAATCCTTCTTTGCATGCCCAGGCTTTCCATAGTGCCAACATACCATCTTGCTTTTGGATTTTGACCTTGCCCGATCTTTCAATTTTCCACGACTTCCTCTATTATTTTTTCTCCCTCTAGTTTCCACTATCAAAGCATTCCTGAAGTATAATTTCCTCAAATCTTTTACTTTGCATTTCCTCGTACTTAGAATCACCCCTACAACATCCTCAAACTTCAACTTTGAGTTAGCTAGAACTGAGTTGCTTACCGCCATTACCAGGCTATTCCAACTCTCAGGTAAAGAGCATAAATTAATAAAGCCCTAACTTCTTCATCAAATTATATTGTAACCAAAGCTAACATATTCATAATCATATTGAAATCATTCAAATGATCTGCTATTGAACTATTCTCAGACATCTTCATATTAAACAATTTTTTCATTAAAAATATTTTGTTAGAGGTAGAGGGTTTTCATATAACTTCCTAATGCATCCATAAGTTCTTTTGTAGTCTTTTCCTTTGAAACATAAAATAATACCGAAGATGCAAGTCATAGCCGATTGTTCCAAGTGCCTTCCTATCTAGAAAATCCCACTCCGCATCCATCATGCTCAAGGGTTTTTTCCCTTTCTTAGACAACATAATATAAAGATCCTTCTAATAAAGGTAATATTCCATCTGCATCTTCCAAAGACTAAAATTATGCCCATTGAATTTATCAACCTTTGATCTTCCATCATCTTTCATAGCTCCCACTCAAGCTAAAACTTTCCCAACGATTCAACACTTTAAAGCAAACCAAACCAAATTTCTCGATACCAATTGTTAGGAAATAAGGGATAAAAATATGCGGAACAATCCCACACATAATCGAAATAGTAGAAACTAATATGCAAAATATTATCACAGATCTATAAAATAAAAGAACACAACATAGAGACAAGATTTAACGTGGTTCACCCAATTTATGTCCACTATTAATCACTGCTTTGAAATGTAGTGCAACGCTAAGTGAAAGTAAAATTGGGGTGACCATCGATGTCGATCTGACTCAAGTATATGCATTATTTATTCATTTAATGCATGCTTGAGTATTGTGTGTAGTTAGTTAGGGCTTATTTTTCAAATACATGTGTGAAAAAATAGAAGTACAATGAATCTTATGTGGCCTACAATGAACAAGAAGTGACATTAAGTGACTAAAAACAAGTGAATGATGCGAGACATGAATTGTTCCAAGACAAAACAATGCAAGCATACAAGACTACAAAAATATGAAAATGCAAGAGAGATAATTGTAATAACATAGAAATAGCTCCAACTCAATACAATCAAATAGAATAATGCAAGAGATGTACATATAGGAGGTGAATGTGTAACCTCCTCCTAGAATCAAGGCAATCTCTACCTAGAATAGTGGTAACCAACAACTAGAATGGTGTAGTCAAGTGGTGACTAACACCTAGAATAGTGTAGTCAAGTGGTAACCAACACCTATAATAGTGTAGTCAAGTGTACACCTAAGCAAAGCATATCCCATAAGTGTAGGGAAAATCTAAGTGAGGTGGAATATCCCAAGTAGGATAATACAAATAAAGCGAGGAAAATAAATCCTACACTAACACCCCCATAAGCACAACTTAGGTGGGCAGTGAAAATGAAAGTGGGTCTTAAACAAGGCCTGATGAGGTACCCACATGTACAATGCAATCTCTCATAAGATAGAGTAAAAGGAGAAAACCCAGTGGGAAAAAACTCCCCAAAAGAGAGATAAAGAAGAGAAGGTAGGACTATAAATCCCCACTTGAAGCTACAACTTCCTATAGCCATCCTGGTATCCTACAAAGCAACCTCCTGGAGTGATTGTGGCTCAGAAATAGATGCAATGAAGAGTGGATCACCATGGAAAAGTGAAGGTAGCCACCAAGTGTCTGATGGATCTCCAACCAAGGTGTTGTTCCTATCTAAGGAACTATGCTCCTCATACATGGTAGAAGTGCCAACTGCTCCATGATGGAATGATATATCTAATGCAAAAGTGAAGAAAGAATGTGGAGGGTCCTGTAACTGAGTAGAAGACTACTTGATGTCTGATGAGTCCTGAATCAAGATGCTTGCTCCCTAAAAAGTTTGAGGTGGACCAGAAGTAGGTGGATCAAGAAATAACTCCTCTAATAATGGAAGGTGATAAGGAGATGGTGGAGGTGGGTCCCCATCACTACTGTAGTCATCTATGCTAGAAGAGAAGTTCTCATCGAAATGTGCTCAAGATCAAAAGTGTCATCAAGTACAAGTGAATGTGGTGAAGAATCTGAAGGAGGAACAAAGTGAGAGAAGGAATATAGTTGAGTCTAATGATCGACTACACCCACTGCAATGATAGTGTCATTGTGTAGCTCTCTGACATAGACTGAATCTGGAGTGAACTCAACCCACATGCCCTGACTAAGGTGAGTAATCTAGTAGACTGATAAGAGATTAGTTGATAGTGAAGGAATACTAAGAACATTATTGAATGTTCCTCCATCCACTTCAACATACCCTCTCCCAAAACCTATGTGAAGAACTGTTGTCACCCAATCATATAGTAGACATGTCACATGGCTCTAATGAAGTGAACTCCATGTGTGAAGAAGCCATGTGATGTGAAGCACCAGAATCAATAACCCATGTAGGAGGTGGTGGTACAATCTGCAACAAGGGCTCTCCCTTTTTTCTCCTTTCCCGATTCTTTCTCTTTCCCTTTTCCATTGGTATTTTTATTGGAGGATTCATTGGTTGATGAAGACTATTTGGAAGACTCGGGTTCACCTATCTTGTTCTTCTCAAGAAGACTTGTGAGGTGGTCAATCTTCTTCTTCAAACATTTGATTTCATCATGTCTTCCTTTACAATACCCACATTTAATCCTTTCTTTCTTGGACTTATCACTAGAAGAGGAAGTTTCAGAGTTTGGTGTAGAGGTGGAAGAATGTTGATCTTTCTTTCTTTCTTGATCCTTGTTACTCTGTTTATACTCTTTGTCTAATGAGGCTTTCTATTTTCCATTCTTGGCAATGAGAGCTTGAGGTTTGGATGACTTCAAGGTACCCATTTGAATTAACTTGTCTTTCTCCTTAGTCAAATCAAAATGAAGTCATCTAAGGATGACATAGACCATGTGGCTCCAAGAGCCCTCTTGGTAGCATAAAATGTAGAAACAAAGACAGAGTAGTCAGGACCTAGTTTGGCAAGCACTAAAGAACAAGTTGTTCATCCTTCTTTTCTATTCCACATTCTTTTAACTGCAATCATAAGGACTTGAGCTTGGTAAATAAATCTTCCAAGGTGTCAAAGTTGCTAGGACTTAAGCTGATAAGTTCTATTTCTAGCTCATGACCCCTCATAGTGTCAACTTTTCCAAATAATTTTTCTAAGGTTTTCCACACCTCATTGGGAGATTTTCGACTCTATGTGAAAAAGGAGTTTAGAGACACTGAAAGACACAAAATACCAAATGCTTCATCACACTTATTATACCACTTAACTTTATCTGCAGCTACAGTAGGCTCAGGTTCTAACCCCATTGTGATACAATACAACCCTTTAGTCCTAATTGCAATGAGAATTTTTGATTTCCATTCATGGTAGTTAAAAGGTGTAAGTGGGTTAATTGTACTTAGATCCATGACTACAGAAAGAGAAGTTGTGGTAGTTGTTGTAGAAAACCAAAGAAATGTGTGGAAAGAAAGAAGTTCCAAACAAGAGAGGAAACACACTGTACACCCCTCCAAAACTATATCAAGAAGCCCCCATAATTTGGCACTTTATAACTTAGTGCATTTTACAAAATAAATAGGTCCAATGCTTTGGGAAATAAAAAAATATTTAACTTTTTGCAAAAAATGGCACTCAATATCGAGCTACCAATCAAAATTTTTACAATAATTATTTCCCGTAAATAATCCCTATTTAAATGAATTTGCCCTAAACTTGAAATGCACTTTTTCACTAAAAATAGTTTTAGCAAAAGGAGGAGGGTTTGATGAACCCAAGCTTAAGCACCTTCGATTCACATGCACGAGGCACAAGCACGAAGGCCAAAATACATCGGGAGTCATAGGGGGTGGCATTAGCCACCATGCACAACCCGCATATAGGCCAGTACTATAGCCATGTTTTTACACTGTGATCTTAAATTTCCACATATCTGAGTGTAGAAACAACACTGCCGTGAGACCCAAAAAAAAGACTCAAGATAGATCTTCAATGCATGTATGGGTTGTTGGAAAATTTGTTGCAGGTTTGAAAATGCCTCTTGATAAGGAAAACCACCCTTTGCAAGTCTGAACAAGCATGCAAAGCACTACCACAAGTGAAAATGCCCTTCATAGGTTTGAAATCACTTAGATCTGGATAAATATTCTAGGGATTCGTAATAATGATTGGCCTACAAAAAGCAATCTCCAAAATTGTATATGCACTATGCGGGCCTGTAAACCTCATAAGCCTAAAAAAGGCTATATATACCCAGAAACAAGGCAAAACCAGCACCAAATAACACCCAAATACTTGTAAATATTGATCTCAAATGAAAATAAATTTACGAATATTAACCAGACAAGCTCAATACTAGCTCGACTCTGATACCATATCGGAGAAGCGCTTAGATCTACTGGTTTGAAGATTACACAGTGAATGATGCGAGATGTGAATTGTTCCAAGACAAAACAATGCAAGCATACAAGACTACAAAAATATGAAAATGCAAGAGAGATAATTACAATAACATATAAATAGCTCCAACTCAATACGATCAAATAGAATAATGCAAGAGATGTACATATAGGAGGTGAATGTGTAACCTCCTCCTAAATCAAGGCAATCTCTATCTAGAATAGTGGTAACCAACAACTAGAATGGTGTAGTCAAGTGGTAACCAACACCTAGAATAATGTAGTCAAGTGTACACCTAAGCAAGCATATCCCATAAGTGTAGGGAAACTCCAAATGAGGTGGAATATCCCGAGTAGGATAATAAAAATAAAGTGAGGAAAATAAATCCTACACTAACACACTCTTGCTTGTACTTATTTGGCTTGATCTTGCATATTTACGGTTTTATCTATCTCGATAAACAATTCCCTTACATTAGATTTAATTTTATTAAATCATTTGGTGAACTCTTCCTTTTAAGACCAAAACCCTAGTTGCATTAGGGTTCATATCTACATCTTATCCTTGTATTCACACCTAAATTTCGTCTATCATTTTGCCATAAATCTAATATGTGATTTTTCCCCTAGAGTTTCATAGTTGGTATTACCATTTGGCTAGATTTCTAGGGCTCCAAATTTTTAAATAACCCTTTATTTCATATCTCGAGCATAATGACTCTATTTTCAAATTACTTTGCTTTATTAATTTTCCTTTTTCCATATCTAACGAAAACCTCTTTTTGTTTTCCTAATATTTAGCATAATTTTCGGAAATTCAAAATTATACTTTTACTAAGACATAATTCAAAACATACACAATTTTGGCCAAATCCCATGGAGGTTTTTCTTTCAATTAATAAAATTCAAAATTACCTTTTTGGAAAAAATTAAATTCTATTTTTAGATATGGTTATTTTATTCATTTAGTGATTGGCACTTTTTGTTTAACACCCCTCTTTGGCTCTTATCCCCATGGTCTCTTAATTATCATCCCTCTATACATTGTTTTTATATTTAAGTTGGGGCATCCTTTTTCCTTATTTCTATCACCATGACCCATACTATAGTATCTTTGTTTCATTTACTTCAATGACACCCATCATGTAGAGATAATCTTACACAATTATTGAAGCAAGTACTACTCCCTAAAACTACGACACCCTCCCAAATAAATGTAATTTGGGGTCGCATTTCATCTCCTCATACTAGTAATAATGACACCTCCCATAAGGCTATCTTAGACTCTATTCAAGTTTTACACCATGCCTTTCAAGATCAACTTCAAGCCATGAATGCTACAATTACATCTCTCATGATGAAATCAACCACCTCAAAGATACTTCCAATGCACATATTCATTATCTTTTTATGCCTCATGATGTTCCCAATACCAATCCTATGCAATCTGATCTAGGTGTTACATGTTCTCATATAAGTGAGGGTAAATTCCTCCAACATAAAACACCTCTTTCATTTGATGAGCATGTTAAACAACATGATATCCTATTTGTGTTCCTCAATCATTAGCTAATTACTTTGTTTCCCAATCATTATTATCCTCATTATCGGCTTAAAAATCCAAAGGACAACCTTTCTACAATTATCATGGCATTAATGAACATCTTAGAAATGATTTTTGTGCTTTATAATGAAAAATCTTACAGCTTGAGCATAAGGGATTTATTTCATTCTCTAAGAAACATTTTGCTACACATTCATCTTAGGTTTCCACATCCCAATGGGTTCCTAAATATAGTTCATCTATGACTCATGAGCATAATTCCATATTGAATGCCTCAAGTTTTATGATACTAAATGAATCATCACTTACCCCTGAGCCATTGCATATCGCAACACCAACAATATCAGTTGAGCCACCACAAGCGCCATTTAAGGCCAACACAAAAAGGAATCTACACACATTTCTACTCCATCGTATATTGAGATATATTATGCAAATACAAGTATCAATGACTTACCAATGATCTATGGATCTCCACAGGCATGGGCACCTATAAGCTAAATCCTAAGTATACTTTTAAACAATCTTTTGAGAGCAACATGGATAACACTAATTTAGCTCTACTACTCAAATATGATGATAATGATGATTTTGATCCTTCTTACTATTGTGATGACTTTAAGAACCTTGTTGAGCATTCACCACATCTTGATCATATTAATGACAATGATGACACTATTTCACCAAAAACATTACAAATTTCTTACCATCTAGCTGTAAAAGTATAGAGCAACACAAAAGGTCAAATATAACATCCCAGTGTCATCACTTGTGTCTTCTTTATCACTATCCAAGCCTCATGTTCATATATGTTCATATGGTTTAGAAGATCGTGGGCCCTTTCCTAATAATCTTATTTCATAAATCCTTTTAGCATTCGCACTCGGGGCATCCTAATTCCCCCACACTACCTGATGACACATTCTTGTTCCTGGTTCATACTTGACTATTGAGGTAATCCTTATATGGACCTCACTTTTCACACACACCCAGGGGGCATAATTATTCCTCCCTTCTCACTATTCTCTTTCACATATTTGTAATTAAAAATCAAAACCATGGTTTATTACATCTTGATTGGATGTACTCTTGCTTCCTTATATTACTATATGTTGCACCTTTGCTTATCATGTTACTACGGTTCATAGTATGTTTTATCATTTTTCATACACACATGTGCATTCACATGGTATCTTGAGGTGAATGCATGTCACTTATAGGTTGTTACATGATGTATGATGTTTGGTCCTATCCATTACCAGTCCCACTGAGGCTCCTAGGGGCATATACCTTTTCCCACTTACTATCAAGTTCTATCATTGTAATATTTCACATTTTCATTCCTATATTCAAATATTACATTGTGGCATACTATTTATCTTTCCTAACATGCTAATGGGTGCTTCATGTGTAGCATTTTCCTTACATGATTCCTTCCAATCATGGTTTTTGATTTTCTTGTACCTTGCTTTCCATTGTTTTGCAGGTTATGCCCTATGTTTACTTGTTACCTTCTTTACACAAGCCTTGAAAGCTTCGATTATCTCGTGACATCCTAAGTGGTGTCCCATGTATGAATCCAACTACTTGTGTCCCTGCTTGTTGTTTTCCTATTTGATTTTTCCCAGTTACTATTTCCTTTTATGTTGTAGGTGGTATTATCGTCAAGAGTTACCTAAATATGATAATGAGAATGATTTAGACCAATCCTTTCATCCAATCACATTCCTTACAAAACTAAAGTCCATGTACCCAAAAAATATGATGGTGGAACTCTCACAAGTCTATGTAACATAGACATAATATTTTTCATGAGGATTTTCATCTTTTGCAATATTTACATGTTGTTTTTGTTTGGTGCTCTTCATCTTCCTATGAGAGTGCTTATTATTTGGACCTTATGTTGGTTGGTGTGGTAAAGAATTCATATTGTTAGATGAACCATTCATAAATTATTTGTACCAAGAGTTTCTTAACTCATGTATACTCTTTTTATAGATTAGGCATGTCTCATGGGAATGAGAGATGCTCCCTTATTTTTGTTACTTGGGGATATATGTGTATACATATTATTTTTCACTCTTACTAATTTTTCTATCTTTGTAGGAATTATTAGTGCATTGAATTCCTAGAGTGATGTCCTTAGGGATATTTTTGAGAGCATGGATAGTCAAAATGATTATATGGTCTAGTTAGTAGTGGTACATATGAGAGAGCGTTGATGTGCATTTGACCTTACAACACCTTAGATTCCTTTATACTCTTATAATCATCCTTTTACAATCTACCTAAGACATCACCTCATTTTTATCTTACGATTTCCTCCTTATCTATTACAACATACTTATACATCCTTTATAACACTTTCAAAATCTTTAAGGTCTTACTCTATCCTCAAAAACTTTCTTCTAGGACCCTATGATGACACATTACCTAGAGCCAATGACATCAACCATGACTGATGATGTTGGGATTTTATTTCTGAAATTCAATTGCATTAAACATGGTTGGTGTTGTCGATTAGAGGGAAGTGTAATGCATAATCATGTCCCATATGTGTATGTGTCTTTTGAATTATTTTCTCGTCACATTATCATCTTCCATTTGGTCTTCATGTACTTGAAAATCTTCTTTGAAGGTCGTAAAGCTATCGAATTATTATTTCTTCTATTTTTGAGTCAAATATTAGAGCATTGGGTCCTTAGGATTCCCAAGCATAGGTGATGCACTTGTCATGATTTTACCAGCCTTTAGATCCTTTTAATTCCTCATCAAGTGGATTTTCTAGGTCTTCTTCTATTCATTTTGTATCCCCCGCATCAACTCTCTCATAATGTGTTGCTAACCCTAGAGGGAATTTAATGTGTCAATGGTGTCTTCAAAAATGTATGTATCTCTAACCTCTCATTTCCTTTATGTTATTTCAGATTTGATTGATTGTTTGATTGATCATGCACAAGTTAGAATAGATTATCATATTATTAATCTATTATATTATTATCGATTAGTCCTTACATTACAATCCAAACTTTGGGATTTATAAACTATTGATCCTTATAACCCATTTCTATAACCATAATGTAAGTATATTGACATTTTTTAGCTTAAAATATTGATTTATAATCAAGATTTTAGTAATATGTCAACCCATTTCCTATAATTATTCTTTATAACCCTACATCTTAGACAGATTGTGGATTATTTCCTTCTAGATCCAAAAATTTAAAATTTACAACCCTCTTGTATGTGGCCTTAAAATGGTCACTCATTATCCTAACCTATATTATCCAAAAGATAAAAAGGATATTACATTAGACCATTCTTTTCTTACAAAATGTGTATAAACCCAATTTGAATCTTACTCAACCCATTTAGTGAGTATTTTTCACATTCTAAAATCTCTTAAATCTTTTAAGATCTATCTCATCCTTTCAAAATATTCCTAAATCACCATAAAAATCTATATTCTTTCCCAAATCCTCCTATGATGGATCATTTCATACAATCCTCTTATAAACTTTCACATTCTATAATGTCCTCTCCTAAATCTCTCCATGATGATATTTACATTATCAAATATCTAGTTAATAACATCAATTCCATATTTACTGAGGATGGAAATATAGAAATCATTCACAAACCATCTATCATGGGAAAAAATCCACAAGGATATCTTCCCATGTATTATTATCTCACCATGGTTGAAGATCCACAATATTATATGTTGTCATGTTGTGATTTAGGTGTTGTCATTGATGTAAAATCCTATTAATGAAAAAGTGGATGATGGAGTGGATTCAGATTATGCTCATTATGATGGTGACATGGTGTTTCAGGTGTGTTCTTGGTTGCTTCAGTTGATTCGGTGAGAATGGCTTGTTCTGAGCAAGCCTAATCAGGTGGCCTAACTAGCCTAGGTGATAGTGAATGGTAGTATAACCTTCTAGATATCTAGTAGGAGCATGTTGGCGGTATGAAGAGAATGTTTGGGAGGTTTTTAGGAACTCATATGTGTTTCAAGTTGTAGATACAAGTTGGTGACTAAGTTTCTGGGTGTTCATCTGACTGTGTCTAGGTGTTAGGAGGTATGAAATTGAGTTGTGGAGCCATGTGAGCTCATGGATGAATGTATTCAGTTGTTTCATGATGTACTAGGTATTTTAGGACCTTTTGGAGAGTTTCTATGATGAGTTATGATGTTGTTTTAGTGAAAAACCCTAAGGGCCACCATGAAAATGAGATGGGATAGAGAGATAGAGAGGTATTTGAGACATTCCAATGATTGGATATGATGAAAAGAGGTTCCCTAGAGGTTGGATAAAACTTTGGAGTCATTATGAAAATAATTTTGTAAGATAATTCAATTTGTGTGAAACAAGGTCCAAGAAAGGGTGTTTTCTAGCTCGAATTGCACATTCTAATGCTCACCCTGAATTGTGTAATTTGCATGGGACATTTTTTCTTTCAAGTATGTTTATAAATTGAATCTAGAAGGTTTTAAAAAAATAATTATTTCATTTCATCATCATATTTTTGATGAACGTTTGTTAAGAAGGTAAACAACTTTTGTGTGTTTGAAACCCTAGCTAGAAAGTGGTTTTAGATAAATTGATAATAAGTTCTCGGGAGAATTGATTTATAGTGAATTGATTATGATTTTATAATGTATAGGAATCCTCCAGGTTTATGGAAAGGTATGGTAGAGCTTGTGGTGATGAGTGGAACCCACTCAAACAGGCTTGTTTATGAAGAAGTTCAGTTTGAGATAAGGTTTTCTAAAGGAGTTGATAAATAAATGGACATTATTTTTAGTATGTTAGTTTTTATTGATTTCCATGGTGGTTTCAAGTCATGAGGATTTATAAAAATAACAAAGTGTGCCCTATTTGTGAAGACTAGTCAAAGGACAGTTTTGGGGCAATTTCAGTGCGTTTGTAAAAATGAGCTTGGTTGAAGGTATAACATTTAGATTTGGAAGGATTTATAATATGTTATTGAAATTTGATTCATATATATTTACAATGGTATAGGTTTTGTCTCATTATTATGAGATTTGATGGGTCATCCAAGCTAGTTTGTGAGCAAGAAGGTTTCTTTATTTCAAGACAAGACTACTTTTGCTGAAATATTGAGTTGGTTAAAGCATGAGATGGATGATTTGATGATTTCTACCACTTGGAGAATGATTAAGGATGAAAAATATTCCTATTGAATGTATTTGGAGGTCTTGTAAGTAGCAGAAAGGGTGAAAACTATTGGTACAACAATCTTGTCACACAGGAAATAATAGTTTGATATTATATTCGACATAATTACAATCAATACTAAGGCTAATAAATAGCCATGGAAATATAAAATTGACCTCCTACAAACTAGGAAGTCACACAACCAAACAACCTGTTAATAACATTACGAGTATAACAAAAATATATTGTTGAAACAATATAACAAACCTATATTATTAATAATGAGTTATAATATAACTCATATTAATAATATTACAATATATGCACTTATTTAAATAATGAGAGCACTATAATATTTTCCTTACATTCCCCCCTTAGTGCGAACATGGGGAAAAACACCATCTTTAACCAAGCAACATGTCACTCTGTAGCCTGCACATGGTCTCGATCCTCAACATTGACCGTGGGAACTACATCATATGGGGACCGTTCAACCTATTCACATCAACCATCAAATCAGCCTCGATCAAGAACACTTCCTACAATAGTATCAATTGTACAAATTATTATCATCGGGAGGGAAACAAAAGCACCGCACTACACACGCAAACATGGATGCTCATCTATTCTTATTCATCGCACACAAAACAAAAAGTGTCACTAAAGCAGTTTGCGGCCTCGAGGTAGTGTCGAACTCAGGATGCTGATTTTCCTTTTTCCTCTGTTGCCTCCATCCTCCAATAAGAGGATATATGCTTAATACAGATAATCTTCATCACTTGAATAGTTAATAGGTTCATTGTAAACCGCTTACATGATTAGAATAATCATCCCAATCTTCTTCAGCAGCTAAAGCCTTTTGATCCAACTTATCATCTAAGAGATCTTGAGATCTTTTCTTACAATTCACAAAACCATGTCTTGGTTGTTTACAATAATGACACAAAAGATGTTTCTTTGATGGTACAAACCTTTTTTACCTTTCTGGAATGATGATTTATTTTTTGCAACCATGACAGTTTCTTCTTTTGGTACATACCTTTTGATATTTTCTTCCTCATCAAGAAAAGAGGAAATTAAATTTTCCAAACTACTATTGATCTTTCTAAGAGTAAAAACAATACTCGAATATTCTTTTGGAAAACTATTTAGTAAGATTTCTTTAGCATCTTCTCCATCTACCTCTGATTTTATTTCTTCTAATTTATTTAAAATGGAGTGAAACTTACTAATATGTTGAACCATATTGTCATTTTCTCCCATCTTTAGCTTAAAAGGTTTTTCTTCAATGCCATTGCTGCACTACTGCTTGAGATCCAAATAACTTGTTCAATGTCACCCAAATGTTATTAGATGACTTGTTTAGATCAATATGATGAAAATATGCATCAGATAGACCAAGGTAAATAATTGCTATTGCTTTCCGATCCTTACTTTACCATTTCGATGCTTCATCTGCATCAATCAATTTTTTAATTTTTCTTCGACAATGTCCCATAAGTCTTTATCAATCAATTGTAATTGGGTTTGTACTTGCCACGTGTGGAAGTATTTACCATCAAATATTTCAATTAAATTTATCTTTTCCATTTTGAAACTCCACAAAATCGGGAAACTTGAACCAAACAATAATAAAATCTTTATTCTTGTAGAGATACTTGACTTTAATAAAGAAAATATACCAGGCAAAGAACTGACGCACTGATATACAACTGGAAGATTTTTTTATAGACGTCTGTCAATGGGAAATGGTTGGCTGAAGAATCGAGGCAGTGCTTCTTCCTCCACGTATAATAGCAGACGTGATGCCCTAGATTATAGAGCACACCATATTAAATAAAAGTGTACAAAATCTGAGCAGCCGCATAATCAACGAGATGGGAAGTTATGCAAATCAAGCTTCCGTATTTGTTGATGCATGTAAAATATGGTTAAAATCACAAAAAAACAACCTATAGTTGTGAATTTCCAGGCTGGACTCTCGAACAATGAAAATTCTTCAAGTTGGAAGCTCCCTATTCATAGATCATATTAAAAAAATCCAGGCCTTCATTGAAATTGAAGATGACGTTTTAATTTGATTGTTGTCAACCAAACATAAGAGCCAATATATTAATGCCAAATTCAGAGATCTAGAAGGATTGATGGCCACGTCTGATAGAGGGATCACAGTCCAAGGTCAACGCAGGGATAATGCAACTCCAAATCACATGTTTGTCAGATCTGTGACCTCCTCTGGAGAAACTATATGGACCCACACGCCTAAAATAAAATATCTCATATTACACACCTCAATTAGCAATTATCACACTTCTATTGTGGACAACAGGTAGGCTAAGCCGAAGGTGTAAATAATAAATATTATCACGTCGAATTGCGTTTCCAATCTAAATATATAAATTTAATATACTCTGACCTTCAGGGCCGAATTAAGGTTTCGGAGTGCCCTAGGCAATACTCTAAGCGTACGCCCCCCTCTCTAGGACCAGCCACTCACCAACAGGTATAAACAAAATTTAATCCCAATTGAAACATTAATTCCCGAAACCAAAAAATATACAAATCCCAATTTCACAAAATATCCAATGGTAGACATCTAGTCCGTTTATATTCATTTGTAGAGCGCAAAATAAAACTATTAATTGAGGCAAATAAGTGCAAAATTAAACCCTGTTCGAAAGGTTAAACATGTGAAGATCATTAATATTTACTCTGGTTTAGTATACACAACACACATTTAAAGAAAATTAGCAGAAGGTTGTTTGAAGATTAAACATTTGACTATCTATCATAAATTGTAATGCTAACCCCTCAATCTAAAAAGGAGAAATCAATCAAAGCCTTAAATAAATTAAGAAAAATAATCAAAATCCTAGACTACAGAATTAAACCTTGTTCGAAAGGTTATACATATGAAGAGTGTTAATATCTGTTTTGGCATACACAAGACAAATTTAATGAAAATTGGTAGAAGGCTATTCAAATATGGCTTACCTGGCTGGTATTGGTGTAGTAATAGCACCAAAATGAAAAAGTCTCCAAATTTCCGATGTCAAAATGAAGTCTGGTGCTCCAAACTCACACGCAACCCTTAACAATTTCCCCACAAAAAATCAAAGAATGACTGCCTCCAAAATTTTAAATGGCAAAATATTTAAAATTTCAAATTTCTTGTCACATGTGGCTACATCGGCTGTTGTCATGCGGAGTGAACGTAGTGCTTGAACAGGACTGTCAGGCTATTCTTCTGACCACATGCATGTAATGAATAATGAATTTACTAAATTTACAGTTACTGAAAACTGTTGATTGATGGCATGCGGCATAAATGATAAACCTGTAGGTTGTCAATGAAATTGAATTTACTTACCAATGTTTATATATGTGAATGGTGGTTACACTTATTTTTGCAAACTATGGAGAGCCGACCTGTCACTGAGAAAAACATTTATGGCACCCCCGCCTAGCCAGCGATCTGCAGCCAACCGCCTAGGCCAGGTTGCCTAGGGTATAAAACGACCCTCACCGACCTTATCCTAATACAACTCTAGATGTAAACACGGTAATGATAGAAACATCAACACATGAATTGCAGTAGTATAAACGAACCTCACAAATCGATCTACCTAAAAAGAAAAACTATTCACATGGCTATCATTGATAAGGTGAGCTTTCATACGTGAATGGAATAGCTGGATCTTAAATCTGGCGCCTTGATCAACAACTCAACAATACGTCCTTTAATAATCTGAGTGACCAAGAATTTGCACATTCATTTGTTCACACGATAACTCACTTCTTCCTTACGGATCCGCCACACTCTGATACCAAATATTGGTACAACAGGCTTGTCACACAGGAAATAATAATTTGATATTATATTCAGCATAATTACAATCAATACTAAGGCTAATAAATAGCCATGGAAATATAAAATGACCTCCTACAAACTAGGAAGTCACACAACCAAACAACCCATTAATAGCATTACGGGTATAACAAAAATATATTGTTGAAACAATATAACAAACCTATATTATTAATAATGAGTTATAATATAACTCATATTAATAATATTACAATATATGCACTTATTTAAATAATGAGAGCACCCAAGGTCTTGTAAGTGGCGTAAAGAGTGAAAACCAATTGTCTTTGCAAAACAAGTTTTTGGGAAGCTTGATTTGGATAAGAGAAAAGTAGATGTGGATTGAACACATGGATGTTTCATGGTGTCTAACTTGCATGGATTTGATTTACAGGTCTTGAGGATTCCATATAGTGGTCACATGCCATAGTTTAGTTGACCTTGGGTGGTGTTAAGGCCCAAAGGTGAAATCAGGGTTTTTGAAGTGACTATTTTGTGAAGGATATGAGCCAGTGGGCCCATTTAATAATTTATTTGATTGGTTAAAGTAAATGTGTGACCATTTATGATGCTTATATGATATATTACTCATGTATGGTGAATTAGGGAGCTTTACTAAGCATGGTTTTAGTGTGAGTGGATTTTTCTCATTCTAGTGATAGGGTTTTGAGGTGTTTTGGTGCAAGTTGGATGGTTTTGGGCATGGACAACCTACATGGGTCATATGTGAATGTTTTAATGATTAAAATGAGATTTTATGAAGTTTAATTTGTCAAAACAATTGAGGGAAACCAACCTCTCTTGAATTTGAATCAAGGAGAGCTTATAAAAGTGATGTTTTGGGTGCTATTTTGCACTAGTTGCTTGTGTGTGAAAAATGTGACCTAGGTAAGAGTGTTTTACAGGTATGAAGGCTGAATTTCAGATATGAGAAAGTGCATATAAGGTTTAAGAATTTTTAAGGAGTGTGTGTAATGGTTTGAAGAAAAGAGAAGTGAAGAAAGTGAGAGATAAAGTGAGTTGGAGAAGCTAGGGTTTAAATAAGGGTTTGAAGGTGTTTGGAGTTGAATCTTGTGATCACCATCGATGAGTTGTTGCAGCATATCATCAATGATCTCTTCATAAAAATATTATGTGATGATTCATATTCATGCAAGTCTCTTTTTGTGAGTAATATCAACAAGGGTTTAGGGGTTGGTGCTCCTTGTGGGGTTGGTGCCTCACTAAAGAAATCTCTTGTGATGTGTAATATTCAAGTGTGTGTAATATAAGAAAAAAAATTAGAGGCTTTTCTTCCCTTGAGTTTTTTTCCACTTATATCTTGTGTTATGGTGTTTCTTCTCTTGTTCATGGTTTATTTGATGTATATTATATGATGTTGTGCACACATTAATGAATGACTAATTGTTTAATGGTTTAAGCAAGCAATCTAAAATTGAAATCAAGTTTATAAGGAATGATTCACCTCCTACCCTATTAGTCCATTTTTCTTAAAACATTATATTCCCATATTTGATCCATTTAAATATTCTAACCTTTACCTTGATATTGATAATGATATCTTGTTTTTTCACTCTCTCCTCGCCTTATATATGAAACCACCATTTACAAATTTTATAAATTTTCAATTTATTCTATCAATCCATAATATATGACATTTATAATTTCATCAACCACTCTCTTGAAAAGTATAATATA